>VWYE01017513.1:17241-35635 GCA_013398995.1 Alaudala cheleensis | reverse complement strand
GACCGGAGAAGTCCCCAGCTAGCTCTGATTCTGGCTCCTGCTGAGTGGGGCCACCCCTCATGCTGCCAGCAGACCAGGTGGCAGTTCAGAGCTGCCTTGCTCTCTACAGGTCTGATATCACGGTGTCTAGGATGTCGGAATAAAAGATTACAAGAAGCCTCTTTTCTTGTCCTATTCTCAGAGGTCCTTTTCCTGCCCCTCAAGCTTGGGGTAATAAAGAGGAAGTACAGAGTCACATATAGCCCTTTTAAATTCAGGGGAAAAGGGGGTCAGGCTACAGGTGGTTGGCTCCCCAGGTAGATTGGCAGGGGTCTCTTCTATGGCAGAGGGCAGGGTCAAGGAGACATGGACAAGGGACTGAGGTTTCTGGAACAAGGGGAAGGGTCTATGTGTGATAGACATCCCGAGGAAGGAAGGAGATAACTTGGACGGAACCAGGCAGGGAAGGGGGGAGGACAGGGACAGGTATGGTCTGTGGGGAAGAATAACTTCAAACAGCTTAACAAACACACATTACCACATTGTGCAATATGACCTGCATACTTTTTAAAAAATACAAATACCCTTGTAAAAAGTTCAAATTCCAGAAATTTACTGACTGCAATAAGTCAAGTGTTGGGATTTTAGTCCAATAAGCAAGTCCTTAAGTGTTAGGGTTCTGCTCACAAAGCTGGTGGCAAGGTATGCAGGTAGTATGATTCCAGGCTCTGTTACTCAAAAGAAAAATCAATTCCTTTAATTTGAAAAAGCAAGCTGTTTGCAGTGTGTCAGAGACTGGAAGATGGATGTCTTGAGACATTTTGGGATGCATGTGTGTGTGGGGGAGAGGCAGGTTGGGCCTTGCCCTGGTGAGGCAGTGAACTGCCTCCCACTCCCCACCCCTAGAGCCAGTATCCCAGCCCTGCAGTGGTGCCAATCATGGAACACTGGAGGCTGAGCTCCACTCTTACCTAACCCAGCATCTGAGTGGCTGGAAGTCTCACTTGGGGGGAGGGGCCATGAAGGCCAAGGGGTATTTAAAGCTGAGCATGAGGCCAGCACATATCTTGACCTACCTTCCTCTTGGAGTTTCTATCTGAACACTGCTGGAACCCAGGAGTTGGTAGCTATATGCATGCTTTTCTATATCTTTTCTTTCTGTCTTTCTTCTTCTAATTCCCTCTTCTTGGAACATTTTGAGTAATTTAACATCACATGAGTTTAAAGTTTGCTAAGTTGAATGGACCAAATGAATGCTGTGAGAAGTGTTTTATGTTGATCGGATGTTCTAGTAAACCTTTTGCCAAAGCTCTCTGATTTTTCTAAAGTTTGCCAGTAAACTTTTGTCCTGCTTTGACCTCATGAGAATATCTGGTCAGTATTTCTCCTGTGTGTCTAACCCAGAGTACATGAACCACTGTAAAGTCGTTTTATTGGGGCCTTACACAGTGTTAGTTAACAATTTAAAAACAAACAAACCCCAAACCAACAAACCCCAGAAGAAAGCCCCATATTCACAATCATATGGACCACAGCAGAAGGAAAGTAATGGTCTGAATGCTGTTTGAATGAACTTTTTTGGAGACTAAAAGACCAAACATATGAATTCACTTATCTAATTCAACTTTAAACTATGCTCTTCAGAGCAAGCACCTAGAGTAATTTCGTATGTTACTGGAATATGTCGCTACAATGAAATTCACTTACTTATTCAGGATATCAGACATTTTCTGAAGCATAATTGACTATACTGGAACTCTTCAGTAAAAGTTCTCATATCCACAGTGTCATTTTTTTATCGACATACTTTATGACCTTTTGGTAATAAAACTAGTTGTAGAGGTAAAAAATTATAATAGAGAACCTTAAAATTTGGTGTCAGTGTTATTACAAGTGACAAATTTTAAAGACAGCATTAAACCTTTGATTTAAAAACAAGAAAAACTATTCAGTTTGAAGCAAAGACCATCTCCAGCCCACACAAACCAGGTGTTATTTTATTACTTTTATTATAATCAAAAATGCAAGATTTTCAAGTTGTAGGTATTTTTAATAAAGCAATGAAATCACTTCAACAGTTCACAAGATCTGGGCCTCTGCACAAGTGATATGCATGCAAGCAGAATGTGAAAAGACAACCATTTACTATAAAAATAGATAACTCTTTTTATCTCAACATACTAGTTAAGAGTAAACTGTGATTTATGTAACAAAAATCCCAGGTTCTAGAGAAGAGGATGAAATGCAGCAAAGATACACAACCCCCACTCTGCACATTAATACAGTACCTGGGTGCTGAATCTGTGAACATCAAAGGCACTGACTAGATCAATGGAAGACATGGAGGAAGAGCGACTACAGGGCTACCAGAGACAGACAAAGAAAAAACCAAGTAATCAGAACAAAGGCACAACAGAGCATTCAGTACCAACTTGCAAGCACAAGATAATGCAGAAAATGAAAACAAAAGCACCATCAGAAGCAAGCACAGTGGCAAATGCTGATTTAATGCACCTATGATGTATTATGCTTCCAGTGTAGTCCTAAAAAAGGCAGTTTCAAGTAACACTAAAAGAAATCAATTGACCCTGATGCAAGAAACTGTATTTTTTTCCTACCAATTAAATAAATTTTGGTGAAGGTATCTTAAAAGCACCGAGGTTAGCAAGTTTTTGGGTTTTTTTCTTTATAATCTCTAACTGATGAGCTTGATACAAATCAAGTATTCTAAATACATACTGAAATCAGGATTTTTTTAGCCAAGACAGAAAACAGTCCTTTTCAAATTCCAGCTACTTCATTTAAAAATGAGTAAACCACTGAAAGTTATTCTAGAAACATCTAAAAAATTAAAAAAAAAATCTTACCTATCCATATAAAATATTATATACAAATACAAGTCAGCCAATTATACAGAGGAGATCATGAGAAATATCTTACCTTTTGGACAAATCTATGAGTCCCCACAGCAGAATAAGCATCTCCAGGAGGTAAGGATATTGGCCAGTATAATCTGACCTTTTCGCCTTGGGACTGCAACAAAATAACTTTAATTACTGGTAGTCAGCTGCTACTGGATGGACTATGAAAGAGTGAGGCACCTTCAATCTTTATAGTGGCTACAACTAATGCTGTCCATGACAGACATGAAGTTGTCATCCTGCTGGAGTTCTCAGGAAACAAATGGGCCTGGAGACTGAATTATCCATTTATCTATACTTCAAGGTATATTTCCAGGTTAAGCAAAATAGATTGGCAGTGTCACAGATGTTGCATCCATGTAGTAGTACTATAGTAACTCAACATTTTTACCTTCTCCTAAGAGACCCCAACATAGATAAACTCTGTTGGGTACTATATGTCCACTAGAAAATCTTATAATTCTTAACCAAGTCATTGTATTCACTATATTCATAAACAAAAAACCCTTTAAGACAAAGGAGGCACCACTTTATTATTCCCTCTCATTTTATACACGACTATATTTTCTCATAGTCTATATATTTCATCACACACATCCCTTTTTGATGTGTCACTGATGTGTATTCAAGAAATTGGAGCAATAGCTAGAGCCCACGCAGTTTTTAAACAAAACCCAACACCAGCAGAACTATGTCTTTCCTATTTTACATACTGCTACAGTCAAAAGAAACTTCAGAGTAATAATTAGGTTTTGAAAAATAGCTGCATCACTAGATATTCTTATTTGCCCAGGGCATCAGTTACACACAAAGATAAGTTTTATACAGGACTAATACATATATTTAGGAGTTAGAAACCAGAGACAATCAATTATCTTAACACTTATACTATCCTTTTCTATGCAAACTGTCAATTTCTCAAAATTAGTGTTAAACAATGATATTTAATTGTAAATACCATATAGTGAATTCCACTTATAAGTGTCAGTCTAAAATATCTAGAGTTTCAGGAGATGCACCTCAGGACTGATTAAGTCACAGAAGCCTTCCATGAAGTGCCCATCATTAACACATTTTTCAGCTATCAATACCTGTTCTTCCATTTTATCCTGTCTATCAAGAGCAGCTTCAACAGCATCAAAGAATTCTTCTTCATTAATCAGACTATTAGGACCCTCCTAGAGCATAAGAAACAAAACTAGTTCAAGATTTTGGAGTCATGAGAGCTCCATTTAAGTTCAATACTAGAAATAGCTATTTATGTATTATGCATATAACTGACAGAAGGAAATTTCTTCCATAGACCTTAAAAATTTTCACCAATATTCATATATTAGAATTCATCTGAAAACTCTACTTGTTAAAGGAAGTTATTTTCTTTAACTATAATTTAGAGATACTTAAATGAACAAGCAAATACCCCAGGAAACCAAAGACTGAGTAACAGTGTCAATATGCTTTGATGAGAGATTTAGGCTTTAATTAACAGATATCTTCTTTTAAAAATGTTTACTGTATGTAAGTAAATATATTATCATATTGTGTATTTAGACTTCTTCCAAGTATTCCATTGCCTTAGGGTGGATTTCAGATATGTGCTCAAAGCACAACAAGACAAAATCCTGTGGATCGCTACTGAGAATTCTTGGAAAGAAGAGTTTAACAATAAACAGTAGGTAGAGTTGATTCAATTATTAAAAACTTGTGTCCACTAAGTAAAATGGTAACTTAGGAAAATTAGGTTTACTCTTTTTATTGTATTGTAAAACAAAGTAGTCCAGCCAATTTCAAAAATCTACTTTACATCAGTGATATCTGGGAGAAGCAGTTGGGTTCATAACCAGGTAGAGAAAGTCCAATTTCCTATCCTTTTCTTTTACAGTGCTTTAGCCACAACAGAAAACATAAGCTCAAATACCTTTTAAATATCTCAACATATTAATACTATTTCTCAGGCTATGATTTGTAAGTAGAAACCTGCTTAATTAATGTAAATTAAATAATCGAGTTCTTAGAAGTTATGCAAACTGCTTTATAGGTGTATTACTTTACATTATTGTTCAGAAAACAGTTAAAGAGACTCAGACTTTAAATAACCAAACAGAGGAGGAAGCTGATAAAATATGCCATTTAACAGAGGAAGCAGAACCTAAAATAATTGAATTTATCAACACATTTCAAGTGGCAATGACAAGTTAAATATCAATTCAAATTAAACTTCAGATTCTAGGACTACCTCTGCAGTCAGGGCTTTCATATTTGCATTACATATCTAGACAGCTGACTAATTAAAATGTAAGAGTACACAACTTTCAAATGACCAGTTTAAAATGTACAAGAAAAATAATTAAGAAGTCAGCAAAAATATCTGAAAGCAAAATGCTTTAGACAAAAGTAGAATAGGAAACCTGAGGTGAAGACAGACTTCTATTCTCAAAACACTGAAGGACTGAGATTCTTCATTAGTTTCATTTTCCAAGGCAGAAAAAGTGGCATGAACATATTGCACGAAGACCTTGATTTACAGACACACTCCATTGAGAAACAAACTAATCTTCAAAAGCCTTAGCACTTTTAAAAATTTCAAAAGCAGAATTTTTACCTCATAGTCTGGCCCTCCAAAGTGTGACTTTTTCTTCAGTTCTGTCACAGCATCTTTGTATGCTTCTTCAATTCTTCTCCTTTTCTCTATTTCCTGTAAAATTACATGATCATTTAAAGCAGCAAGAATATATTGGATAATGGCCAGTACGACAATAAATGGAATGATCAATATGTTTTATTCCCAAGGAACAATTGCAGAGGTGCTGATTTTCTGATTTTACTTGAATGCATACATTATACATGCCCTTATAGATGCATATATAATACAAAGCTTGAGGAGCTAGCTACCTTGAGCATAATTTCTTTAAGTCACATGGAATAAACTAGATCAGCAAGAAAAATCTGGTATCTAGTTTAATCATAGCCATTCATGGTTTTTTTTTGAGTGTCAGTCTCACTTCAGTGCCTAAAAGAGTTATGGAGAATATTCTGGGAGTTAATGAAAAACACCTGAAGGTCAGTGCAGTCACTGATCACAGCCAGCACAGCTTCATGAGGAGAAAGTCCTGCTTGTCAAACCTAATTTCTTTTTGTGACAAGGTAACCCACCCAGTTGATCAAAGGAAGCCAGTTGATGTAATCTTTTGGGATTTCAATAAAGCTTTTGATACTCTCTCTCACAGCATCCTTCTGGATAAAATGTCCAGCACACAGCTGGATAAATACATCACACAATGGCTTTTACTAAATGGGGTTACATGAGGCTGCTGATCAGTCACAAGTGGCATTCAACAGGGCTCCATTTTAGGGCCAGTTCTCTTCAACACCTTCATAAACAACTTGAATGCAGGACAATGATATACTGAACAAGTTTTCAGGCAACACTAAATTGGGAGGAGCTGTCAACTCCCTACAAGGCAGAGAAGGCTAAACTGTCCCACTACAAGATGGAGGCTGTATAATTTTGTGAAGTAGCAGGACTCTCACTATTCCCATTTGTGTTTTGCTGCCAAGTAAAACATGGTTCTGAAGCTAGTGAAGTGCTGAGGCTGGAGAAGGAAGGAGAGGAAGCTGGATTACAATGGTACTTAGACAACTTTTAAAGCACTCATTGCTTTTAGCCACCGACAGAGATCCTGTTCTTACTATGACACACCCGCACAGCACAGAGCCTGTGTAGTGAATCTGCTGATATTTAAAGGATAAACTTGATGCTGCACCTTTCAATTCTTCTAGCTGGTCTTTTACAGACACTAGACAGACTTACAAGAGCTTTAAAAACCTCCCAGCTAAAACAAACATGAATGGCTGCCCAATTTAATATACTTTTCCCCTCTAACCTCTCAGAGAAAACATTCTGAACTTTATAATCTTCTAATATTTATTTCTCAGAGCAGCATAAGCATTTATCCAAGAAACCCAAGAGTACACAGATCAACATCATTCTCCTCCTACATCTATTTATCAGATGACAGAGTAATTATTTTTTGCTCAGGCTCAGTTATAGAAGAGACTTTTCAGAGCCATGTTTAGTCAGTAAAACAAGGTGAAAAAAAGCAAAAGAAGCCCTACAACTGAAGTGGAATGCATAGTGTTAGCAAAGGTCTGAATACATTCAACTGCTGTCTTTAAATTCTTGTGCAGGGTGTAGGTGTCAAGGTATTGGTTGTGGGGGGGCTGCAGGAGTGGCATATGGGGGAGATGTCCAGGGGCTGTCCTGTGTCAAACAGGCTCCAAAACAGACCCACCACAAAACATAGCTGAGCCCATCCACCACATGCATGGAATCTCTGTGAAAATGTATTTAAGAGCCAAAAACAGCCCAGGGACAGAGAAGAGGGAACAAAAAGGGAGAAACAGAAGGAATGCCAAGGCCAGAAGAGAATGATGAGGAGGAGTTCCAGGGCAGAGAATATAGCCACACTGTAGCCCATGAAGGACCCCATGCTGGAGCAGAAGGACATTTCCTAAAGGAACCACATTGCATGGAGGACTCCCAATGAAGAGGAATTTTCCCAGAGGACTACCGCCCTGAAAAGGATCTGTGCTGGAGCAGGGGAAAAGTGGGAGAAGAAGTGGCATAGACTAAGTGTTTTGGATTGACCTCCAACCCTCCATTCCCCCACCTCACTGCACTCCTTGGGGCCAGCAAGCAGGGGTGTAGAGGAGCCTGCAGTTAAAGAGTGAAGTTGAGCCTGGGAAATAGGGGAACAAAGCTGTTTTAGTGTTTGTCTTTTTGTTTCCTACTAACTGTACCTATTTTAATTAGCAACAGATTTTCTGCCAGGACAAAAACTCGAAAGCAATCTTCCCATCTTTCTCTTGACTTGTGAGCTTTCTCATCCTGTTTCTCCCACACACACACACTCCAGTCCTGCTGGATGGGGTGCTAAGTGAGCAGTTGGGCAGGCATTTGACTGTTAGCCAAGGCTAACCCACCACAGTTTTATGCTATTTAATTCAATCAAAATCTCCTCATCTAATAAGCTAGAAATTAGAGGAATCCAAACAAAAAGGTTATTTTATATTAGAATTATAGTCCTTCACCATCAGTGTGCTGCAATCCCTGAAAGTTTCACTAACAAGTGTGACAAAGTTGCATGTCTACCAAAGCGGAGACCTAAAATCTCCAAGTGACCCCCTTTAAAACATATTTACTTATGCTGTAGGAGTGCCTATGAGGAAGAATCAGAGGGAAGGCTAACAAGGCAGATATCCTGGTGGGAGTCTGGTATAGAACACCCAACCAGGATGAAGAGGCAGATGAACTATTCTGTAAGTGGCTGTGACGTATCACTATGGTCAGCCCTTGTTCTTGCGAGAGACTTTAACTTGCTAGACATCTGCTGGAAACGCACCACAGCAGAGAGAAGGCAGTCTAGGAGGTTCTTGGAGTATGTGGAAGAGAACTTCCTGACAGCCCTGGTAAGTAAGCCTGATACCAAAAGGGTTAATGACAGAGGAGGTACAACAGACACTAAAGAAGACACCAAGCATCAGCATTTTATTGTTCTTCAGTACAACCTTTTACATCCTTCACCTTAGATGCATTACACCTGTGTGCTCTCTCTACCCTTCTGTGATTGGTCAGGTACACCTCAGCATTCCATGTTTCTTTGTCTTCAATACTGTTCACCTGTCCTACACAGTTGTAGCCCCTTAGGGATGAGGCTTGGCCACAGCCCCATTCCCAATCACCACAAACTGTGTGCCCACAGGTTAATTCAATTTTTACTGTGCCTGTGAACTTTTAGTAGAAAAACAAGGCATGCAAAAATTGCTTTCCCAGCAAGGACAGTTGGAAGATAAGAAGACAACATCTGGCTCAAGAATGTAGTGACAGACAAAACAAGGACTGAATCTGGGAACTCGGGGTGGGTTTTATCGGAATAGGTAAATTGTAATATGCATGTAACGACTGTATATAAGCAACACTCCTGTAAAATCATGTCTGCATAGGGTTAGGAGTATCCCCTGTGGGATCTCAGGCTTAATAAATTATTCCCTCTTTAACACCAAATTAGTTTTAAGGAGTCTTATTCCCATATTTTGGAAGATTTTGTGACAAGTCTACCGGGGTGGGGGCCCACTAGACCTGCTGTTTACAGAGATGGGCTGCTAGGAAATGTGGTGGTCAGCGGCTGTCTTGAGCACAGCAACCACAATGCGATAGAGTTTTCAATACTTAGTGAAGTAATGAGGGGCTTAAACAAAACCTCTACCCTGGACTTCTGGAGGGCAGACTTTGGCCTGTTCAGGACACTGTTTCAGAAAAGTCCCCTGGTGAACAGTCCTTAATAACAAAGGGGTCCAGGAAGGCTGGACATACTTTAGGAAGGAAATCTTAAAGGCTCAGGAGCAGTCTGTCCCTATGTGTCAAAAGACAAGCTGTCAGGGAAGAAGACTGGCCTTGCTGAACAGGGATCTTTTACGGGAACTCAGGGAAGAAAGAAGGTTTATGACCTTTGGAAGAAGGGGCAGGCAACTCAGGAAGAGTACAAGGATGTCATTAGGTTACATGGAGAGAAAATAAAGGCAAAAGCTCAACCAGAACTCAATCTGGCTACTGCTGTGAAAGATAAGAAAAAGGGTTTTTATAAATACATTAACAACAAAAAGAGCACCAAGGAAAATCTCCATCCTTTATTGTACATGGGGGAGAATATAGTCACCAAGGATGAGAAAAAGGCTGAGGTACTTAACACCTTCTTTGCCTCAGTCTTCAACAGTAAAACCGGTTTTTCTCAGGACAACCGGCACCCTGAGCTGGTAGACAGGTATAGGGAGCAGAATAGCCCCCCTGTAATCCAGGAGGAAGCAGTTAGAAACCTGCTGAGCCACTTAAGACACTCATAAGTCTATGGGACCAGATGGAATTAATCTGAGGGTGCTGAAGGAGTTGTCAGAAGAGCTTGCCAAGCCAATATCCATAATTTATCATCAGTCCTGGCTCACTGGGGAGGTCCCAGATGACTGGAGGTTGGCCAGTGTGACGCCCATCCACAAGAAGGGTTGGAAGGAGGATCTGGGGGACTACAGGCCTGTCACCCTGACCTCGATGTCTGGCAAGGTTATGGAACAGATCATCTTGAATGTGATCACATGGCAATATAGAGGACAACCAAGGGATCAGACCTAGCCAGGATGGGTTTAGGAAAGGCAGGTCCTGCCTGACCAACCCGATTTCTTTTAATGACCAGGTGACCCACCTAGTGGATGAGAAGAAGGCTGTGAATGTTGTCTACCTGGACTTCAACAAAGTCTTTAAAATCTTGAATGTGATCACATGGCAATATAGAGGACAACCAAGGGATCAGACCTAGCCAGGATGGGTTTAGGAAAGGCAGGTCCTGCCTGACCAACCCGATTTCTTTTAATGACCAGGTGACCCACCTAGTGGATGAGAAGAAGGCTGTGAATGTTGTCTACCTGGACTTCAACAAAGTCTTTAAAACTGTCTCCCATGGCATTCTCCTGGAAAAGCTGGCAGCCCATGGCTTGGACAGGTACACGCTTCATTGGGTTAAAAACTGGCTGGGTGTCCAGGCCCTAAGTGAGTGTCATGGTAAATGGTGTCACATGCAGCTGGCAGCTAGTCACTAGTGGGATTCCCCATGGCTCGGTATTGGGACCAGTCCTGTTTAATATCTTTATTGATGATGTGGAAGGGCGGATCAAGTGCACTCTCAGTAAGTTCACAGACTTCACTCAAGTTGGACTGGGAGTGTTGATCTGCTGAAGGGTAGGAAGGCTCTACACAGGGATCTGGACAGGCTGGATTGATGGGCCGAGGTCAGTGGTATGAGATTCAGCAAGACCAAGTGGTGGGTCCTGCACTTAGGCCACAACAATCCCATGCAGTGCTACAGTCTTGAGGAAGTGTCTGAAAAGCTTCCCAGCACAAAAAAAGGACCTGTGATTGCTGGTCAACAACAGCTGAACATGAGCCAGCATGTGCCCAGGTGGCCAAGAAAGCCAATGCCATCCTGGCCTGTATCAACAACAGTGTGGCCAGCAAGACCAGGGAAGTGGTTGTCCTCCTGTACTTGGCACTGGTGAGGCCACACCTTGACTGCTGTGTCCAGTTCTGGGCCCCTCACAACAAGGACATGGAGATGCTGGAGCAAGTCCAGACAAGGGTAACAGAGCTGGTGAAGGGTCTGGAGCACAAGTCTGATGATGAGAGTCTGAGGGAGCTTAACCTGGAGAAAAGGAGGCTGAGGGGAGACCTTATCACTCTCTACAACTACCTGGAAGGAGGCTGTAGCCAGGTGGGGGTTGGCTTCTTCTCCCAGGCAACTAGTGACAGGACAAGAGGACATAGTCTCAAGCTGCACCAGGCAAGACTCAGGTTGGACATCAGGAAGAATTTCTTCATGGAAAGGGCTGTTAAGCATTGGAATTGAATATCCAGGGATGTGGTGGAATTACCGTCCCTGGAGATGTTCAAGAAACAACTGGATGTGGCACGTAATGCCACGGTCTAGTTGACAAGGTGGTGATTGCTCGAAGGTTGGACTCAATGATTTTAAAGGTCTTTTCCAACATAAATGATTTTGTGATTCTGTATGAGTGAAAGTGAAATTTAGGTTTGAATTTTTTAACTGCTTACAACTTAAAACAAGTGCTTTAAAGTTAGTCCACAGAAGATGAAAAATATTACAACAATCTAAACCAAATTATATACTAACATTATTCTGTAATAACATATACTAACCTACTGACAAGAAAAAAATCACTTCATCCATGCTGTAAGGAAACTGTGATCAGCAAGAGTGAACTGTGTTTCCTCAGTCTGGAATAGAGAAGGCTTTTGTGGGGGGACTTAATAGTAGCCTTCCAATACCTCCAAGGAGTTCATCAACAAACTGAGCCAGACTCTCCACAGCAGTCTAGAGTAGGAAGAGGAACAGCAATAGGCAGATACTGGAATACGAGCTGCTCCAAGTGGATATATAACAGCAGCTGAGCATCAGAAGAGGCTGCTCAGAATTGTTCTGCAGTCTTCAGCCTTGGAGACTTGAAATCAGACTTGATAAATCAATGATCAACCCGATCTGATTCAAACTGTCCTTCCTTTAAGCAGGAGGTTGTACTAGAGACACTCTCTTCCAACCTGAATTACCCTACAATCCTATGAACAAGCTTCAAGTCTTAGGTCTGCTATAATTCCTCAAACTACCTAGATGAAGCAATAATAAATTAAATGTTGACAGAAGTCACAATACAGTTAGATAGGACCAGGTCTTTGACATACAAAGAGCCAGGAGACATGGGCAAGGATTCAAACATGGTTGTATTTTGTCTGAATAACTTAATTCTTTGAATTGTGTACTACTAACACATATTAAGATTTTCAATGTGATATACACCATACATAAATATGTTAAATTAAAAACAAGACAACAATGGCTAAAGGACTGTACAGGACACCAGGCAGTGATGGCAGAATTCTAGAAATCAAAGCCTGAAGTACAACCTAGCCATGTTTCTAGGACATCTCATCTGAAGAGAGGAGACACTGCTCCTTTCAAGTTGCTATAGTGGTCAAGTAAGTTTACCATGAACTATCACTGCCATAAGAATAACATATCAGCCCAGCCCCAGCCCAAAAATTAACCAGTTGGTTTAAAACATGACTTTAATCTCTTTAGTCTCCTAAAGGTAAGTGAAATAACTGTATCTTAGACATTTAAAGTTAGAACTGGTTGATCTCCTCAGTTCTGCCTCCATTTCTTATCACAAAACATTTCGGAGATTTTCACATCATTTTGCAAGCATAGATAATTAGGTCTCAGAGGGCTGCAAGCAGTACACATTACTGTAGAATGCTATCACATTCTTGATAGTATTAAAATATAGGAATACTATCTGAACAAGGGCTGGGAAAAGAAAAAATATGATGAATAATGTTACTGTATCATCAACAGTCAGAATGAGGTTTTAACACATTAAAGGAGTAATAAATAATGAAAGCATCTAAAATTAATAAGTGCTGTACATAAAAATAAAAGCAATACCCGGAATAACAAAGTTTAAACCAACTAATTTGAAATTTCAATTTTAAGCTGAAGAAACTATTTTTTCAACAAAAGTTAAAGGAAAATTATCTTACCTTATCTATTCTTTTTTGCCAGCTTTCTTCACGTTTCACCATGAGTTCAATACAATGAGAGAGTGTAGCAAGGATTCCAGCAGTAGTTGCCTTGAAAGTTATAGCTTCTCCTTTAAAGTCTATGCCATTAATTCCTTTGGGTGTCACATATGGAAACACTAAAACCAAACATGAATTACTTAGTGATAAATGCCTTTAACACAAACAAGCGTTTTGCATGCATGCTTTATACTATCACTGTTTGAAGAAAATAGACTGGCTAGAAATTTAATTTAAAAATAAAAAACAAAAGTGCTAATAATTTTCAGCTATTCACTGGATAAAGAAAGAGATTTAAAAAGAAAACCACATCCCTTCAGCTTCATCTTGCTATACTGTATTTCAAGCCTGCTTGTAATGCTGTATTACTCTGCAAATCGTGGGTGGAGGGAGTGGGAATACTTTGTAACAATAGCAGTTTGACAGCTTGAAGTGGGGCCTAATTAATACAGAGCAGCCTTAAAACATATCTAATACAGCAGTAAGAAAGAAACTATTTCAAAATGTAATGAAACACCAAAGGTAACATTTCAAGGCTTCTTTTAGCAGGTAACTATAGATTTAGAAACCACAACATAAAAAGGTATGATATAAAAGTATCAAATATGTTGAATTATCCAAGCACTGTGGTGTTTGATAGTTCCAACTACTTCTTGCTCTTGACCAGACCATTTGTTACTAAGGCTATTTAAACAAGTCACCTAAAATGTGTGACAAAAAAGTACCTATTCTATTTCAAACTCATATGTAGGTTGACAGAATACCAAATCAAACACTACACAATAATGTCAGAAAATATTTGAATGCAGAAGTAACACTCATGTTGAAGCTGAGCCAAGCAAGTTAAAGCAAGTCCTGCTATGCCATGGGGCAACCTGATGACTTATCACCCATTTGGATATTGCTTTCTTTTCCTGGTCTGTCAGTTTGTCAGTGTGCTACTGTTACGATTTAGAGTTGTCCTAGGGTGACTTCATGATGTTTGTATCCCCAAATCGTCCGTTCTGTTTGTGTTGGCTTTTGTGTTCTGTACCTTTAAGACTGGTCCCGAGAGTGAAGGGGGAGAAAGAGAAGCATGAAGTTTATTTTCAGAAAACAGCACTGACTCCCCCAGCATTCCAGCTGCTAGACTGCTCATCTGAAGCATGGACAGGTGGTAGGATAGAGATCTCCCTTGCTTTTAGTTAGTTTTAGCCAACCGAGGCAGAGAAGTTCCCTGGACTGGCTTTTTTCCCCTTTTTCTTGGAACTGTTTAAACCTGCTCTGGACTGAAAACCCACAGGAGAACCGGGAGCTCACACCTGTGGCCCACCGGGACCCAGGACGGCATTTTCCAGCGCCAGAGGGGCTGATAAGAGACTGAGGGAGCCAAGCTCCCATGGCAAGGACTTTCTCAATTTTGCCAGGTTGTACTGTTTCATATTATTCATTTTTATGTTTGTGGGCACTTTTAAAAATAAATAGTTTTTTCCACTTATCTCTAAGGAGATTTTTTTTCCTGGACCAGTAGGGGGAGGGGCTGTTTCGGTTTGCTTCCCAGAGGGACCCCATTCAGAGGTTTCCTCCGAAATTTGCCCTAAACCAGGACAAGAGTAAAAATAATTCTCTGTGTAAATTTATGCAATATCAATCTGGTAGGCTAAAAAGCAGAGCTTTCAAGCATCTTATTTCTTGTAGAGAAGAGAAATGCAATTGCTGTTCTCCAATTAGTAGACCACAATATTTACACTTGGGGAACAGAAAGCAAGCATCACATGGTCTTAAGTAATGGTTGAAGTCTCCAGAGGTTTTATATGCCCTTTTTTCAGAAGGAATCAAACTTTTTAAACAGATGTTTACATACCACACACTACTTCAAATACCTCAGTAAACACACATACTGTGGTATGTAGAGGTGGTCTTCCCAGGGAAGAAGAAAGGCCTGGACCAGAGGCCTGGGAAACCCTGTTTTAAGTGCCATAAGCAAGAGGCTTTTGCACACATTCAAGTCTGCAAATGTTACAAGAAAGTTCTTGGTTGATTTTGGTGCAGGGATTTTAATTTCTTAATTGTTCTTCCCTATTGGACCCTTCCCTCAAACCCCACCTTAACTCCCCTCCCACACAAAAATGTATAAATACCCCTATCTGACCCAGGCCCAGTGCTTTTTGGCCTCATGCCTTTTGGGCCCTTGTTACTGTCTTTTTCCAGTTTGCTCCAAATACAGTGTACACTTTATTGTTTGTTAACTTTGCATTATTGAAATTCAGTTTCTGGACAATTGGATCAAGGCTGCCTCTCTCTCATCAACTTGCCATTCGGGGCTGAGTCCCGAAGAAGCTCCAAAGGGTCTGACAATCCAGGCTAGGACTCTGCAGGAGTTTCAGTGGTAGAACACAGCTTATCTTTTTGTTTCATGTTAATCAAGAATACTCCCTAAAAGGGTAAAGACAATGGGAGTGAAAGAAAGATAGATCAATCTGTTTCAGAAGCGATAATGAGCTCTCCCTCTCCCTAACAGCTGCGAAGGGGAAAATGCAATTTATACTGTTAATATGTCATGCTGGTGTAGACCATGTTCATGTGCAGGCTTGCCAGCACAGCTAAGCTGCTTACACATGTGATTTTTCTCTTAAGTATGTAACATGCTAGACACACTGAAGAAATTACCACTGACTGCAACAGCATAAAATAGTTTCATAAATCTATAGTAAACTGAAAGGGAGATGCAGCAAAGCAGCCTCATTTCCTGGAAAAAAGCCAGCTTTTGTTCCGGGATGTCTTCCGGTCTCATCTACAACTCATTAATACTTACACACAGTTTCAGTCATCATATATTTTAAGTAATTCGTTAATAACTAGTCTCAAAGTAGCAGTGATACATACAGAGTTTGCAGTTTCAAAGTCAGCGTCATCAAAATTCAAAATGAAATTTTGCATCAGGAGATCTGTAGGTTCAAGTTAAAGGCTAGTAGAAAAGTGTTATCATTGCAACTGCTCTTCTTGCCTAGAGATCAAACTGTATGTAGCCAATTGAAAGATGTGGCAGTATTATTTTTCTTCTACTTAACCTTCAACATCTTTCAAGTGTTTTCTTTTTATTTATCCTCTCTCAATAATTTTGCTTTATTCCTTGTTTTCTCTTGCCTTTCTTATAATGGATTTTTCATAACATGTTTTAGCCTTCTTCAAAAGCTCTTCAGCCCTTCTGTCCTACACATCTCTGTTTGTTAGGATAGATCAGTTGTGCCTTCTTATTCATAAGATGCTGTTTGTAATGCTTTCCAAGATGTTGCAAAAATCACCTGTTCAATCAAATCTGTTTTCCACTGAAATGAAAGACTAGTTTTAAAAGACAGTAAGTGAAGAAAGAAAGTTCCTTCATCTTTTCCATTTTATGCCACCCTAACATCTTTTGTCACTAAACTAATTCTAAATGAAAGAGAAATGCTTTGCTAGACAACACATTTATTTATAACTATTGTTGTTGGTATTCTGTGGATAACAATAGTATCAATATAATTAGTTTTCCTCTAAAAACAACCTCATTATTCCAGCAGTATATTGGTGAATATTCTTCCTCCATTCAAAGCATTAAAATCCAACACAAATCCCACTGTGTTTTACATAAAAATTTTCTTTCAGTCTCTGTACCATTTCCATCTTTGCAGTTTCAGTACAAAATCACCTTCCATCTTCAAGGAGGTTCCCTTGAGTACCACCTACTGCTCTTATTCTTACATAATTTAAACCAAAATGCACTCATTTTCCTGAGCAAATGAATGGTTAAACTTCCTGATCAGGATTCTACATTCTTAGATTCTAAAATCCCACTGGATAAATATGCATCAGCCAGGCTCTCCCTTGGTGCTTTATACAAATGACCATTGTTTCAGTTACCAGATTTTCTAACTGGAAAGTGATCAGCAAATTTGAATACCTTCACAGTGGTCTTTTTAACTTTCACTCAAAGATCCTAGAGAACTGTACTAGCTTAAAACCAGGCCAGAAAATTAAATCCACTCAAGATGCTCCCTTTTCACCCCACCCTTTCCTATAATGGAGGAACACTAGGAGAGATTAAAGTTGGAATCACAGCTTACTGAAAAATTGCAATACCCACACAATATTAATAAAAGAACATACAAAAGAGAGAGAGAGTTTTACCCACAAAAGGACACTCATGACCAAACAAAAACATCTCCCAAAGATGGCACCCGGTGTGGTTTCCCAGACAAAGGCAGAATGGTGACTGGCCCTGGACTGGGGCAATGTGGTGTTTGGGAAAACAAAAAGATTAACACAGCTTAACTTTTTTCCCCCAGTCCAAAAACAATATAAATCAGGGACAAAAAGAAACTTGGAAAGCTAGTTCATCCAAATGAGAAATTGTGCTGCTGAAATGCTGACTTTGCGTCACCTGGCACAGCTCGGGCCCCACTGCAGAGGCTGTCTCTCCACGGTGGTGGCAGCAGTGGTGTGGATACAAGGGCTCACTCTCTGGTGCAGTGGAGGCGTGGCAGCAGCAACAGCAGTCCTGGTCCCACACACTCTCCAGAGTGAGTGTGGTGGGTTGAGTGCTGGCTAAATGCAAGGGCACTTACTAGAATAATTTACTATTTTTCTGGTACCAGATAGGTTTAGGAGAAGAGCAAAGCAGGCTCAAAATTTTAAAGGGTATAAAGAAAACTTTATTTAAACAGAACTGAAAGAAAAAAAAATAATAAGAATCAGAATAAATCATTTAGAACATTATTCTTCCCCTCACAATGTTTTCTTTCCCACTGACAACATAGAGAGACAAAACTTAGGTCAGGTGACCACCTCTAAAATAGTCTTTTATCAGTTCTCTTAGGGAGAGGAGTATCTTTTGCTATGTCATGGAGACTTCTCCACAAGAAACAGTTCTCTTGTGGCTACAATTTTCAGGAAATAGCAGCAGCCCAGAAATCTGCAATTGTGAAGTCCCTCCAATCACCTGCAGCCTTCCCACGTCTGCATTCATGGGCCATGTCAAACTCATGGGGTACTAGTTTAAGGATGAGCTGTTCAAAAGCAAACGTTCTCTTCATCTATCTCTGAGATTATCTTCATCTCTGGGAACATAGGTCTTCTTATTTCCCCGGGGGCAAATGGCCTTCATCACTCTCATCTCTCTCTCTGTTCAAGCTTCTCATGGGATCACAGCTACTTCAACATTTACTTGCTTCAGCACGAATGCCTTTGCTCATGTCTGCAATTTGAACACTCCATCCCCCACACTGTTTCCATTAATTAAAGGGATATTCTCATATATCACAGTCCATCACCATGGCCT
>VWYE01017513.1:612-13669 GCA_013398995.1 Alaudala cheleensis | reverse complement strand
ATCCCCCATGTCACAGAGGCTTTACCAACTTGGCCTGTTTGATTGCAGTGCATGTTTCACACTTAAGGATAACCTGGGAGATGGTGTTCATGGTTTAGTTCACCCCTCAATCATGAGCCCATCCATATGTTGCATCTCTTCCTTAATGACCTGAGGTGTTGTGGGCCCATCAAGCCAGAAATAATTCACCCTTATGTTTCCAGTCCAGATCTACCTGAGACACTTTAATCTTGGCCGCTTGATCTACCTGTCCATTGTTGCAATGCTTTTCAGTAGCTCAGTGCTTGGGTATCTGTGCATCTACATGATGTACTTTTAGAGCCAACTTCTCTGCCTGGGTAGTGATGTCTTGTCACACTTTGGCATCCCAAATGTGTTTACTTCTTCACTGCCAATTGGTCTTTTTCCATTGCTCCAGCCACCCCCACAGAACATTTGTTACCGTCCACAAGTCAGTGTAGAGGTAGAGCATTGGCCATTTCTCTCGCTCAGCAATATCTAAAGCCAGCTGGATGGCTTCCAGCTCTGCAACCTGACTTGATTCACCTGGTCCCTCAGTAGCTTCTGCAACTCGCCACATAGGACTTGATACAGCAGCTTTCCATTTTCAATTTGTACCTACAATATGGCAGAAACTGTCAGTAAAGAGAGCATGTCACTTCTCATTTTCTGGTACCTGATTATATGGTGGGGCCTCCTCAGCACGTCACCTGCTCCTCTTCCTCTTCTGATGATAGTCCAAAATTTTCTCCTTTGGGCCAATTCATGATGATCTTCAAGATCCCTGGGCAATTGGGGTTTCCTATTCAAGCTAGCTGCATGAACAGCAATGACCCGTTTACTCCACGTAGCATCAGTGGCATGATATGTGGAAGGGACTTTCCCTTTGAACATCCAGCCCAACACTGGTAATCGTGGTGCCAGGAGGAGCCGTGCTTCGGTGCCAATCACTTCTAAAGCAGCTCAAACCTCTTCAAAAGCTGCCAGGATCTCTTTTTTAGTTGGGGTGTAGCAGGCCTTGGATCATTTGTTTCCCCTACTCCAGAACCCCAGAGGTCATCCTCAAGTGTCCCCAGGTATTTTCTTCTAGAGGCTCCGGGAAGGACCATTCTCCATGGCTGCAGTGTAGGGCATGTTTTTTACATCTTGTCCTGTCCTGACTGGCCTAAGGGCTATTGCATGAACAATTTGCTGTTTAATTTGTTCAAAAGCTTGTTTTTGCTCAGGGCCCCATTTGAAATCCTTTTTCTTCCAGGTCACATGATAGAGAGGGCTTACAATCTGACTGTACTCTGGAATATGCATTCTCCAAAAACCCACAGCACCTAGGAAAGCCTGTGTTTCCTTCTCGCTGGTCACGGGGGACATAGCTGCTATTTTGTTGACCACATCCACTGGAATCTGATTATGTCCATCTTTCTATTTTACGCCTCAAAACTGAATTTCCTGGGCAAGTCCCTGGACCTTACTTTGTTTTATGGCAAAACATCTTTCAGGAGGATTTGGATTATCTTCTCCCCTTTCTCAAAAACTTCCTCTGCTGTGTTGCCCCACACGATGATGTAATCAATGTACTGCAGGTGTTCAGGAGTGTCACACTTTTCTAGTGCAGCCTGGGTCAGTCCACAGCAAATAGTGGGGCTGTTTTTCCACCCCTGGGGCAGTCAGTTCCAGGTGTACTGGACACACCTCCAGGTGAAAGCAAACTGTGGCCTGCACTGTGCTGCTAAAGGAATGGAGAAAAACCCATTAGCAATGTCAGTGGTGGCACTACTTTGTTGCCTTGGACTCCAGTTTGTACTGAAATTCCAGCATGTCCAGCACAACAGCACTCAGGCATGGTGGGACTTCATTCAGGCCATGATAGTCTACTGTCAGCCTCCACTCTCCATTGGACTTAAGCACTGGCCATATAATACTATGAAAGGGTGAGCAAGTCTTGCTGACCACTCCCTGGCTCTCCAGTTCATGAATCATCTCATGGATGGGGTCACGGAGTTACGGTTGGTGCAGTATTGTCAACAGTTNTGCTGCTAAAGGAATGGAGAAAAACCCATTAGCAATGTCAGTGGTGGCACTACTTTGTTGCCTTGGACTCCAGTTTGTACTGAAATTCCAGCATGTCCAGCACAACAGCACTCAGGCATGGTGGGACTTCATTCAGGCCATGATAGTCTACTGTCAGCCTCCACTCTCCATTGGACTTAAGCACTGGCCATATAATACTATGAAAGGGTGAGCAAGTCTTGCTGACCACTCCCTGGCTCTCCAGTTCATGAATCATCTCATGGATGGGGTCACGGAGTTACGGTTGGTGCAGTATTGTCAACAGTTCACTGTTGTGGTAGAGATCAGTACCTGTTGTTGTTCGACCCTCAGCAGTCCCACAGCAGAAGGGCCCTCTGAGAGACCAGGCAGGGTATTCAACGAATTTAATCAGTCTCTACATCAGCTATCCCAAAAGCCCAACAATACCCTTTTGGGTCTTTGAAATACCCTCTCCCGGTCACTACATCCTTAGTAGAGCAAGTGTTTTATATGACTGAAAAAAAAAATCTACTCATATTTTTAGTTTTCTGGAAGTATACTGTACCTCCTTCCAATTCCTTTTCTCCTAACAGTCTTGGCAATAATCTAGAAAGAAAATTTAAATACAGCAAGGAAACATGCAACACATGGGGAACTAGAGCCAGATAAAAGAAAACAAGACAGAAAAGTTTAATTTTGCACATATATTTTTCAGATTCTTGAAGAAAGTGTCTACAATTTTAAAATTACTTTTTCAAAGTACTTCTTTTGGAGATTCCATCAGATTTGCAACTGTACTGCTTCAAAGTTTTGTGGACCAAAGTCTAACAAATACTGAATTGTCAACCATTATGGAATGTCAATGCAGAAATAATTTCAGCCAGGAAACAAGAGAAAGTATAAGAAGAATGCAAATAGATTTTTTTAGATGTATACACAACTTCTGGCAGGTCAGATGTATCAGATTTCTAAAACAGCAAGACGTGCATGAGGAATTTACATTTAGTGAATGGATGCAGTGAGAACAATGATTATAACCAGATCATTTAAGATAATAATAAAAAAAATCAGAACTCTGTTCAGCATAACACTGAAAAACACAGTTTTAAAAAGTGCTAAAATTAGGATGAGGGAGATTCAGTTACAGTGTTGACGTAATTATTACATAGACATAGAAGTTAGAAAAACCATAATGGAGCACACCTAACTGGAAAAGCATTGTGCTTCACCACACTCCTAAAGCAGAAAATACTTGCAAGAAAAACTGCAATTGCTTGCTACAAATCTCAGTTCCCAGTATACAAATGATGCAGCTGTTTAAACAGATTTTTGTAGTGGAAATGGCTTTGGACACAAATAGGAAATTCCAGCTTGACAGTCTTGCATTAATATTTGAGTGAATTAAGAATAACTAAGATTATAATTCCTCAACTGCTTTTCATGGATATCTTAACATGAATAAGAATGTCCCGTCACATACATTCAAATAACTATTCTTGTCATTTTCTGCTTAGAAAAGAACATAAATACCCATCTTGTATCAGGCTTATCATACCATTCATATGAATTTTCAGTGAAGAAGTTGACACACTTACATTTTTCCTTACTGCTGGTACTGGTATGTAAAAAATCCCCATCAGAACGCATTGCAGGGAAATCATCTTCATCGTCTTCTACCACTAAATGTGAGAAAGTGTGTGTTATGGGAGTGAGAAAGCTTTTCTAAGTCTTTAGTGTGCAAAAAAGAATTAAGAGCATCTTCATGGCTAAGCAGCATTTAAGATTTTTTCCTATAACAGTCATGACTTACACCCTCCCTTCTTTTTTTTTTTTTGACCGCTATCAACATTACCTTCAGAAACCATCAGGAGACTAACATTTGCTCAGTGCTGCAATTTAGCACTTGATTTGATGGCAAGAAGAACATTATCTTGGTGTTACAACCAGATAAGCAAGGACCCACAATTGAGCAACTATCTACTCTTTTACACTAGAAAGTTCTCAAAGAAGTGGAATGGTACTTATCTATTGTTTTCTCACTATCAGAAGCTTCAGGCTACCAGAACAAACATGGGAATGAATATTAATACTTCAGAAGAGTGCATAAATATGACAAGGTGTGCTCTGGAAAGAACAGAGAGGTGTAGACATCCACACCTGAGTCTACTAGGACTTCCAGTGTGCTGTCAGTGCTCTAGCTACAGCAAATACATCTCAGGAGCATTCATTATGGCAGAACCTTTGCCTTTTTAAAAGAATGTATTGTTCCTATGAAAACTAATAATCTATTGCTTTTCAAAACAAATATAAGAGACTGGTTATGGCTGGGATAGAGTTAATATTCTTCTCAGTAGCTGGTACAGAGCTGTGTTTTAGATTCAGTATCAGAAAAATATTGATGACACACTGATGTTTTGGTTGTTGCTAAGTAGTGCTTACCCAAAGCAAGGACTTTTCAGTGTCTCATGCTCTGCCAGTGAGGAGCTGCACAAAAGGCTGGGAGGAAGCATGGGCAAGAGAGGTGACTCGAACTGGCCAAAGGGATATTCCACACCTGGAAGAGGGGGCTGATCACAGCTTGTGAACAGGCTGAGCATCAGTGAGTGGGTAGTGAGCAACTGTATTGTGCATCACTTGTCTTTCTTGGATTATATCTCCCCCTCTCTCTCTCTCTCCTTCTTATTACAATTATTATTATTATATTTTACTTTGTTTCAAATAAACTGTTCTTATCTCAACCCATGAGTTCTATTTTCTTTCCTGATTCTCCTCCCCATCCCATTGAGAGAGAAGGGGAAGTGAGCAAGCAGATGCATGGTACTTGGCAGCTGGAGTTAAACCATGACAGAGACACAGCAGTAAACAAACTTGAATTCATGTTATACGGTAAACAAGTATTGTTATATAACATCAAATGCTTAAAAGATCATTTATACAATTAACAGCTAGAGGTCAATATTTAAGTTAAGCAGATTTTTATGGGAATCCAGCTTCTGAAGTGAAAAGAGTTAACAGTGTATGCAGAAATATCTATGACTGATCTCATTACTAAAGACTAAATTTAATATACATACTTCATTTATATGGTATCAAACACTATAGTAACTATTTCAAGGCTATTACTGTGTAAAAATTAAATTCTATGCAGATAACAGTTCTCAGTTAGTTTTACCTTTATCCCTTTGGAGTTCATCTTTGGAAACTGCATCTGCACAAGCATCAAAGTATTTCTGTAAAGTATCAACTTGTCTACACAAGATGTCTCTAAAGGTTTCCATTTCTGCAAGCTTCTCACGTAAGCTATGGCCCTTCTGAAAATACAAGCATTAAAAGGCTCAAATGCTTCTACAGGTTCAGCAATAGTTCAATGCCAAAAAAAAAAAGGATTTCTGCGATTATGAAGAACAAATTCTTTAGCATACCAAAGAAATTTCAGATAGCAGCTATGAAATACTGGTAATGTTAGAAGAACATTAGAAACTGTGTAAAAGTGTTTCTTACTCATTTTTTCTACTAGTCTCAATTTTTCATTTTTACTTTATTTGCTACTTTAGGGAATTCAGTAAAAATTTATTAAAAACACAATCTTACATACTATGAGGTTTACACCTATTCACTGACCTTGAATGAAGAGGTGGATGTTGCAGAGTATCCACTTGCTCCAGAAACAAGAGACACCATGGAGCCATGGCGTCGTAAACTTGACTCTGATGCATAGCCAGATTCAGTCTAAAAACCAAACCACACACAAAAGTAGAGCAGTGAGGCTTTTAATAAGAAAAGAATAAGTGAAAGCAAGTTTAATATCTCCTCTAAACTAGCCCATTTGTTTCTTGTCAGGAAGCAGCAAGGGCTTAATAACTTGGATTGTGTCTGCAAGTTTAAGATGTTGATGTAGTAATTGTAAAGTTACCACGAATCTTTTTTTTTTTTTTTTGTTATCATGCTGATCTGGAAAAAAAGTAATTACCTACATTTTATTGTGTACCCCTAAAACAGTAACTAATTAAACAACGCAAAAAAATGAAAAGCATTTATTGATTAAAATAGCATGAAAATGATAAAAAATATTAAGTTTGACAAATGTCCTCACAAGTAAAACAGAAGAATATAGTGAGGAACCATAAGAAGAATATTTTCCTAAAGGTTAACATAAAATGGGACACATGACAAAGGAGAAGAAAAACTCTAAAAGAGAATGAAAGGCAGTGTTGGAAAATCTCATTCCCTAACTACTGTGCCAGTCTTCATAGCATTCATTTCTATGAACTTTCTTCATCCCAGGAGGACCCTGAGAACTACTGACCTATCAGCCTCACCTCTGTGCCTGGGAAGATCATGGAAGAGATCCTTCTGGAAGCTATTCTAAGGCACATGGAGGATAGGGAAGTGATTCAGGACAGCCAGCATGGCTTCACCAAGGGCAAGTCCTGCCTGACCAACCAAGTGGCCTTCTATGATGGAGTGACTACATCAGTGGACAACGGAAGTGCCACAGATGCCATCTATCTGGACTTCTGTAAAGCCTTTGACATGGTCCCCAACTGTCCTTCTCTCCAAATTGTAGACAAGGATTTGATGGGTGAACCGTTTGGTGGATAAGGAATTGGTTGGATGGTCCCATCCAGAGGGTAGTGGTCAGTGGCTCAGTCCCAATGGACATCAGTGACTAGTGGTGCCCCTGAGGGGCCTGAATTGGAACCAGTATTATTTAACATCTTCATTAATAATGTAGGTGAAGGGATCAAGTGCACCCTCAGCAACTTTGCAGAGGACGCCAAGATGAGTGGTGTGGTTGGCATACCTGAAGGATGAGATGCCATCCAGAGGGACCTGGACAAGCTCAAAAAGTGGGCCCATGGGAATCCCATGAGATTTTAACAAGGCCAAGTGCAAGGTACTGCACCTGGGCTGCTTGGTTGCACCGGGCAACCTCTGGTATCAAGACAGGCTGGAAGATGAATGGATTGAGAACAGCCCTGCCAAGGATTTGGGGAATACCAGTGAATGAGAGGCTAGCCATGCCCCAGTCTGTCGGGGTTAGGTCTTATAAATGAACCCCGGTCTGCTAAGAAAGTTCTTTTCTCAAACCCCGAGTCTTCACAGAATGCCAGGACTCCTCCTGCGGTGAATCTAAAGATGTTTATTTTCTCTTATCTCTTACATTCCTTTCTCTGCCCAGCTGCAGTCTGCACTGCAGCGAAGGTCAGGAGCAAATCCCAACCCACCTGGGCGGTTTCTACTTTTATATAAAACTTACAAAATGCATTCTATATTTACCATTAATTACCAATGATAACCTATTATATCAGAATGTGCTCAACACCCTGAAACCAATCAGAAAGAGCCCCAACCAGTGCAGAAAATGGAAGAGAAGAAGAAGAAGAAGAAGGACAGTACCACACCCTAAATTCTCCATCTTGTCCATCCCAACCCCCCATACTAAAACCCATAAATCTATTTTTCACACCATAACTCACTAACTGCCACCCTAATTCAAACCTTTGCGGCCAGAGCCTCATCATACAACATTGGCAAATCCCTCCACGGGCTAAGATCAAGGCCACAACCATCTCCGTCTCCCCGTGGGAGGTCCCAGCCCCCCTGCCCGGGGTCCAGGTCACCCGGGGCACTCAGGGGATGGCCCTGAGTTCCCACACCAGTCATGTATGCTTGTGGCCTAGAAAGTCAATTGTACCTTGGGCTGATTCAAAATCAGAAGGTCAAGGGTGGTGATTCTGCCCCTCTAGTCCACTCTGGTGAGACCCCAGCTGGAATACTGCATCCAGCTCTGGGGTCCACAGCACAGGAAGGACACTGACATGTTGGAGCAAGTCCAGTCGAGGGCCATGAAGATGATTAGACGGATGGAATACCCTTCCTATTAGGAAAGGCTGAGAAAGTTAGGATTATTCAGCTTGGAGAAGGCTCCAGGGTGAGTTTACTGTGGCCTTTTACTACCTGAAAGAGATCTACAAAATGGCTGGAGAGGAACTTTTTACAAGGGTATATAGGGATAGAACAGCTGGGAATGGCTTTAAACTGAAAGAGGGAAGGTTTAGAATAAATATTTGGAAGAAATTCTTTACTGTAAGGGTGGTGAGGCACTGGAACAGATTGCCCAGAGAAGCTGTGGCTGCTCCATCCTGGAAGTGTTCAAGGCCAGGTTGGATGGGGTTCTGAGCAACTTGGTCTAGTGAAACGTATCCCTGCCTATTGCAGGAGGGGTGGAATTAGATGATCCTTAAGGTCCCATCCAACCCAAACCATTCTATAAATCTTAAGATATATAGTTAACACTGTATACTGCATAGTCATGGTTAAGTCAGGACTAAAGGACCCCAGCTCATTGCAAGAAGGACAGACCCCACACTGAAGAATAAGGGATATCCCTGGACTATCAAGATAATGCCATCATCCTAACCCCTCTAACATCTCTGTGAAATCCTCACATTATTTGGCATCGTAGACAAGTAACTGTAGCAGGACCCACTCAAGGCACATCTCAACCATGAAAAAATCAGATGGATAATGATGCCATAGAATTATAGTTGCTTTGCAAAACAGTAATATGTGTGTGTTAATTAATGATTAGTCAAATGATGTTGTATCTGAACACCTGAAAGGTAAAAGAACCACGTGTGAAATCACATTTGATGTACCCCAATTTGAATGGGATACCTCATGACTACAAATAAAGAATTACTTGTGATTTTATACTATACATCCTCACCTCTGTCAGCATGTGCCAGATGCAAAATTTCTGTGACAAAAGAAACAGATGGTTCAGAGCAATATCTGAAATACTGTTAATAGATTTGATCAAGTTGACAGAGAATACCGTTAAGGATCTTTGACAGAATGAGAAATACTGCATCAGCAGAGCAATTCAGACAGGGCAGGAAGAAGGGGAGACAGAACACATGATATGGAACAAGCAAGAAGCAACAATGGAATTCTAGGTGTTGGAGTTCTGTAGAATATTGGAAAATGGCATAGGCTTTGGGAAGTTGAGAAAGTGCTGATTAATTAAGATGCAAATGAACTTGAAGTATTAAAAGAAAGGTGAAAGGACACAAAGTTGGAGTTAGTTAAAAAAGGAGAATTTATACAATGCTGCAAGTGTGCAGGACAGAGCATGTATATTTGGGTTACAAAGGAGCAGTAGCAGAGAAACACATTTTTGGAAAAAATTAAAGTATGACTTAAAAGAAAAATGTGGCTCCCAGAATTGTTAACATAATTCCTGAATGAATGTGACTGAATGAGATTACCCAGCCACAAGAAGTAAAATGGAGCCAAGAGTGAGTTTCGATCTGGCCCATTTAAAGAATGAGGTACAAGATAACTAAGACTTGAAGAAACAGAAGAAAGAGGAATAAGTATCAGAAGTAGAAACAAAGTGGGAAAATGAAAATTGTCAAAAAATGCAAGTATAGTTAGAAAAGAGTACTCCAAATCTTGGTGGAAAATGGCTAAGTAATCATCAACTTAAAAGAAAAAAAATAAGAGAGAGAGAGAGCAGAAAGGAGTGAAAAGAAAAAAAAGGAAAAAAAGGAAAAGGAAAAAGGACACTCGTAAATTCATAAGATTTAATAAGGCACACCTTAACTGCTTAATTTAGAAAAAAGAAAAAATTTAACTTATCTGAAATAGGAGAGAGAAGTTTTTTTTTAATGACACCTTATAGTGAAACAATAAAAGGCAAGATGCGTTTAGAAATTTCTGCTATAANAATCAGAAGGTCAAGGGTGGTGATTCTGCCCCTCTAGTCCACTCTGGTGAGACCCCAGCTGGAATACTGCATCCAGCTCTGGGGTCCACAGCACAGGAAGGACACTGACATGTTGGAGCAAGTCCAGTCGAGGGCCATGAAGATGATTAGACGGATGGAATACCCTTCCTATTAGGAAAGGCTGAGAAAGTTAGGATTATTCAGCTTGGAGAAGGCTCCAGGGTGAGTTTACTGTGGCCTTTTACTACCTGAAAGAGATCTACAAAATGGCTGGAGAGGAACTTTTTACAAGGGTATATAGGGATAGAACAGCTGGGAATGGCTTTAAACTGAAAGAGGGAAGGTTTAGAATAAATATTTGGAAGAAATTCTTTACTGTAAGGGTGGTGAGGCACTGGAACAGATTGCCCAGAGAAGCTGTGGCTGCTCCATCCTGGAAGTGTTCAAGGCCAGGTTGGATGGGGTTCTGAGCAACTTGGTCTAGTGAAACGTATCCCTGCCTATTGCAGGAGGGGTGGAATTAGATGATCCTTAAGGTCCCATCCAACCCAAACCATTCTATAAATCTTAAGATATATAGTTAACACTGTATACTGCATAGTCATGGTTAAGTCAGGACTAAAGGACCCCAGCTCATTGCAAGAAGGACAGACCCCACACTGAAGAATAAGGGATATCCCTGGACTATCAAGATAATGCCATCATCCTAACCCCTCTAACATCTCTGTGAAATCCTCACATTATTTGGCATCGTAGACAAGTAACTGTAGCAGGACCCACTCAAGGCACATCTCAACCATGAAAAAATCAGATGGATAATGATGCCATAGAATTATAGTTGCTTTGCAAAACAGTAATATGTGTGTGTTAATTAATGATTAGTCAAATGATGTTGTATCTGAACACCTGAAAGGTAAAAGAACCACGTGTGAAATCACATTTGATGTACCCCAATTTGAATGGGATACCTCATGACTACAAATAAAGAATTACTTGTGATTTTATACTATACATCCTCACCTCTGTCAGCATGTGCCAGATGCAAAATTTCTGTGACAAAAGAAACAGATGGTTCAGAGCAATATCTGAAATACTGTTAATAGATTTGATCAAGTTGACAGAGAATACCGTTAAGGATCTTTGACAGAATGAGAAATACTGCATCAGCAGAGCAATTCAGACAGGGCAGGAAGAAGGGGAGACAGAACACATGATATGGAACAAGCAAGAAGCAACAATGGAATTCTAGGTGTTGGAGTTCTGTAGAATATTGGAAAATGGCATAGGCTTTGGGAAGTTGAGAAAGTGCTGATTAATTAAGATGCAAATGAACTTGAAGTATTAAAAGAAAGGTGAAAGGACACAAAGTTGGAGTTAGTTAAAAAAGGAGAATTTATACAATGCTGCAAGTGTGCAGGACAGAGCATGTATATTTGGGTTACAAAGGAGCAGTAGCAGAGAAACACATTTTTGGAAAAAATTAAAGTATGACTTAAAAGAAAAATGTGGCTCCCAGAATTGTTAACATAATTCCTGAATGAATGTGACTGAATGAGATTACCCAGCCACAAGAAGTAAAATGGAGCCAAGAGTGAGTTTCGATCTGGCCCATTTAAAGAATGAGGTACAAGATAACTAAGACTTGAAGAAACAGAAGAAAGAGGAATAAGTATCAGAAGTAGAAACAAAGTGGGAAAATGAAAATTGTCAAAAAATGCAAGTATAGTTAGAAAAGAGTACTCCAAATCTTGGTGGAAAATGGCTAAGTAATCATCAACTTAAAAGAAAAAAAATAAGAGAGAGAGAGAGCAGAAAGGAGTGAAAAGAAAAAAAAGGAAAAAAAGGAAAAGGAAAAAGGACACTCGTAAATTCATAAGATTTAATAAGGCACACCTTAACTGCTTAATTTAGAAAAAAGAAAAAATTTAACTTATCTGAAATAGGAGAGAGAAGTTTTTTTTTAATGACACCTTATAGTGAAACAATAAAAGGCAAGATGCGTTTAGAAATTTCTGCTATAAGTAATGAATTTAAAGCTATTTTATACTAAGCAAGAGTGCTAGAAATGTAGTTACATAACTGTAGTGACAGAAGTGCTAAAAGGTAAATTTTTTAACAGTACTACTATTTGTTTTAAATTATAGCTTTAAAATATCTATTGGAATAAGCTTTTTATTAGAACATTTGCATTGGATACACAGGACTCTTCTAGAATATTAGTTCAAGTGTTAAGCAGTATACCTAACTTCTGCAAAATATTTGGAATACTGGACCATGTTTTGAGTTGCATTGCACTTGTGTTCCAGTACAGAGATTACTCCTTAATTCCCCAGATTTGAATTTCAAATATAACAAAAAAAATAATTAAGCTTTGATTAGGTTTTTTGCAAATACTCAAGTAAGGGCTTTTGGCTCTTTAGATGGACTTTAAGACTTTCAAAGGCTTGACAAGTGAAAACAGAGGAGGTAAGGGAATAAAAGGATTTTTAAAAGAAAAATTAAGAGTTTTAGGGATTGCAGTGGTTTCACGTTCACCAATGTGTTTCCCAAAATTAGTGTAGTGGTTTCAGTGTCTAGTAAAATTATTCACTCTTTTTCTGCTGTGAGATAGGATTAGGAGAAAAACAAAGCGGGCTCAAAACTTAAAAGGTATGAAGACAGGTTTATTAACAAAACTACAAGAAAGAAAAATTATTAAGAATCAGAATAAAACCTTCAGAACACTTCCCCTCTCCTCCTCAAGTTTCCTTTCCCTTCTCCCGGAAAACATATAGAGACGAAATTGGGAACTCTTGGTCAGTTTACCACTTATAAAACAGTCTTTCATCAGTTCATTTAGAGAGAGAAGTCTCTTTTAGTCTGCTATGGAAACTTGCCCGAAAGAAAAGAACAGTCCTTCTGTGTGTTATAAATGAAACATATAAAACGCCCAGTAATAAATCAATAAAATAATTTATTACGAAATAGAGCTACAAAATGCTGGGAAGCCACAAACAAAAGACAGAGCCAAGCCCGGGATCGGAGCTGGGTGAACCGCAGGTACAGCCTCTATCGCACTGCACCCGCCCCAGTTCACGAAGCCTGCTCGGCGCAGCCAGTTTTTATACAGTTTTTCTGCCCGGAGGCAACATTGCAACAGTCTTTTCCGTTTCCAATCTCCATTGCATATTCATGTTGTTATCTTTTCAGCATTGCTGGTCTGCTGATTAGTTTTCCGGACCGAGATGGGTTCCTGATGAGATTTCCGAGGGTTCGCATTCAAGCCTTATCCTTAGCATCACTGTTAATGGCCTT
>VWYE01017511.1:182993-238600 GCA_013398995.1 Alaudala cheleensis | reverse complement strand
GCTGCTGAGGTGGCCGGAGAAGGAGGAGAAAGAAGGAAGGGAGCGGGGAGCAGCGCCGCTTGGTCGGTTCGGCGGTGCTGCTGCCGCCACTTCTCCGCTGGGCGCCCTCCTGCGCGCGAACTCACTCCGCTCCCGGAAACTCTCGGCTCTGCGTCGCGCCGGCGGAGTCTCGACGCGGCTCTCGGCCCCGGCGAGGCCGGCGGAGGAAGAGGGTGCGGGGGGCAACTTCTCGCACTTCTCCGGAGAAGGATTTGAGCCGCCCCGCTCCGGGGGCGGCAGCGCCCTGCAGTGCCCGCCCCGGCGGGTGAACTTTCACCTCCGATCGTGGGCCGGGGAGAGGGGCCCCGGTGTGCCGGCCTCGGCGGGAGCAGGGCGGCAGCAGGGGCGCCGACTCGGCTGCTGCGGAGATGAAGCTGAGCCGGCAGTTCACGGTATTCGGCAGTGCGGTCTTCTGCGTGGTGATCTTCTCCCTGTACCTGATGCTGGACCGCGGCCACTTCGACCACCCGAAGAGCCCCCGACGGGAGGGCACCTTNAGGTAGGTTTAGGGAAATGCAGACTTGGTGGCTGCTTTCCTTTCCCCTGAGCCGTGCTTTGGAGCTGTAGCTGGCTGACCCGACTGCTCCTCATATTTAAACGACGCAGTTCTTCACTTTCCTGTGTTGGCTGCGTGGCAGAAAAGTTTAAAAGCTATGTGTCATGGCTGTATTCTGATAAGGAATGTTCTCCCGTGAGAAGAAACATGAATTTCAGAGAGGACGTAGTTTGCTGTGCAGAACGTCAGAATACTGCTGGCTGTACGCAGCTGTATATCCCCAGCAAAGCCCCACAATATAGGATACAAAGTTATAACCCATTTATGCTTACATAGTACTGACTTTTATTTTCATTGGAGACACCGAATGAAAGTATATTTTGGTGCTGGAGTAAGATTTCAAGTGAATAAAAGAACTCTGAAAGCTTAGTTAAAAACTAACAATTTTCTGTTAGTTCTCTGTTAGAACCACTCTTGTTTCATTGAATGCCAAAGTAATAATTTATATCATTTCTTTAATGGTAAAGACAAAGTCGTCGACTTAAATATAAAGAAAGAGAGCAGATCTGTTCTGCCTTTATTCCTTTGAGTTACAGTTCAGTGGTCAGCCTTTGGGTGTTGCAGGAAGGAAAAGAGGAGCAAGACAAGGCTGGCTACAGCAGCTGTGTATTCAATGTGTAACTCCAGTAGATGGGTAATGCCACATGCTGCCGTTTTAACAGCTAAGTACAGGTGGTGCTTTGAGGATATGGGCAGTGTCTTATGTGAGGAAATCACTTAACGAATCATTATTCCACCAGCTGAGTTTAATATAGGTAAAGTAGGGAACAGGAAAGCTCATTCATGGGTATTGTTTTTTATTTTTGGTGTTAGATTTTGGTTTGAAATACTTGAGTGAACAAGGAAGATTTATTAGACATATTTTGTTTTCCGTTGTCAGTGTCTTGCAGTTGAAGTTCCTGTCTGTTCCTGTCCTACAGTGTAATCCTGGTCAGAGGTGTAACATGGTTTTACCTCTTGTGACCATGGGTTTGGTGCCTTAATCTGTTTTCAGGTCTATTCCTTCTAGGTGGTGTAGTCAGCTAGAGACAAACGTTTCTTCTTTCATCCTCCTCCTTCCCTTTGGTCTTCTAGAACAGTATGTCAGCATTTACTCTTTTTGTCTTTTCCATGCCTAGATTTCTTTGGGGCTTCTGATTCTCACTGGAGAAACTTCTGTCTCTCATTGTTCCTTCCACTGAGTGAAACAGTTATCTTTTCCTCTCTCGCTGCTTTGTCTTTTGAGGAAGTTACATATGAAATTAATATGGTTTTGCCATATCCTTTTGCTACGCCTATGATAGAAATGTTTCACAGCTGTGAAACCTTTGACACCTAGCAAATGCTTTCAGAGTTTTTAAGCATCAGTTTAAAATAAATATGAAACATGAAGAGTGGAATAGAAGCCTTCAGAAATATATGAAAGAAACACTTTAATACTACCACCTCAGCTGACAAGAAGTTGTTTGTGTCAGTGTTGTGTTGCCAGAGCTCAAACTAATCACAGGTGTAAAACCTTCAGGCTGTTTTTATTTGTAAAAACTATGGCAGCAGACTGTCGATTTAAGAATGCATTCTCTTTTCTGATGATAAAGACCAGAATTTTTAGCTTAAAAAAAGGAATTAAAACTTTTTTATTTTTCTTTCAGATGTTATTGGCTTGATCCACTTCATACTTCCCTGATTTGGCAACATGCTTTGTTGTTTCTCTGTGCAGCTCTGGCAATAACAGGCGTCACCTTTCATGTCCCGGAAGTAGCACATTGATTAGTTTGTTCTTTCTGACTTACGTGGCTTACAGTTAGCTCAGAGAAGTGGGTACTTCTGGAAGCAGTCCCTTATTTAGCTTATAAGCATTTACTGTCTAGGTATTCTTTATGATTTCTACCAGAACAAGAGATGGGTTTTTTCAGCTGGTAGTGCCTGTTGTGTTCACCTAAAGTGTCATGGTAACTAGTGCCAGTAGTAAAATATGTTATTAGAACTGCTGCTCCATTTTCACTACCATGTTTTTTCCATAGCAAGGTGCCTTCTCTTTATGTGGTCTCCAGGTAGCTTGCATGAAACTCAGTCTTCTTTTAGCCTTTTCATTTTAGGCCTGTGTAGTCAAGAGTGTCCTTAAAGAACTTGCTTACTAGTTTGAGAGTTCAGGACACCAACAAAAACGTCTTTCAGAAATGATTTTTGGGCAAGATCTCCCAAGATGGATGAATATCTTTAGACAGATGGCTTTATGTTCTTTTTACCCAGTATTTAAATGCTTTTCACTGTGGTACTGAACAGAACTCATGGTCAGGCATGGGACACAGCAGTAACTTAGTGTCTTTTTGGTGTTAGTGTTGCAAAAGCTGTCACCAATAGTGAGTGTCAGTATGATTGCCACACCTATCTGTGATAGGGTGGTGTTAAGGCAACTGTAATAGAACTTCAACTAAAGTGATGTACAGCCTTGTCATCATTGGTTCTGCATTTAAATCACAATAGTGGAAGATCTGTATATTGCCACAGAATGGAAGCCACTGTTAGTTTGGGGTAAAATAGGTACCTATAATGCATGTATATCAAGGCTTACTGACCTCTTTGTAATTCTTGCATCAAAGGTATCTTTGTGGGTCCTGCCAGTTTGTCAGAGGTATATTATTCTGGTGATGACCATAGCAGATGCTCTATCAATCTGAGTGTGTTCCTAGCCATGGGATGCTCCTGTCTCAGGACAAATACCAGAATATGATGAGCCCTAGTGCCCTGTCTCAAGGCTAGGAACCATGTTACAACATTGTGCAGAGACGAGCTTAAGTGCATTTTTGGGTTTTCTGTTCAGATCATTGTGTAAGATTCTTCTAGTTAAATCTAGTGGAAAAAGAGCTGAGTGTATTGTTTTTGTTAGCAGTAATACAGTATTCTCTCAGATATCTTGTGTGACTGCAGAGTTGAGGAAGGTTCAAAGTGGTGTTTAGTCCTTGACATTGTGCAGCAGGTGTCACATATGAGTGATGTCTGGGCTAAATTGATAACTATTAAGTGAGAGCTACATTCAAATCAACTCTGAGGAAACATCCATAAGAAGCTTACCTTGTAGAACTTGGGTTATTGTATACAGATGAATACCAAATACTGATAAACCCATATGAATCTATTCTGGATTTTGGACTCCTATAGAAGAATAAAAATAGTTACCCACTTCTGGGACATTTATTTTGATTCTAGAGTCTCACCTAAGCATGCATGGCACGTAATAAAAGTCCAAGAAAAAAAAAAGGGGGTTTGTTTGTAATAGTGTCTTGCATCAGAAATATATGCACTTTGTATAGTCTTATGATGAAAGTTAATTTTTAGTGAATTTTATGGCTAAGCAAGGGGAAACAGCATCACATTAAATCATTCTCTGTCACCACCTGACATGTGGCTTTGAACTTGAGCTTTTTCTTCTAACCACTTTTTCACAAGGCTTGGTTTAGCTTTTATGGGACAATATCTCTGCACTGTGTGAAATGTTGTTTCTGGAAATAGATTTTTGAAAATCAAGCCTGCTGTGATTCTGGTAAGTAAATGGACCAGCACCATGGAAAGCTTCGTTTTGTCTTTATTATTTTCTGTAACTTTATTAAAAAGCAAAGCAGAAACATACAGCAACTACCATGCTTCCATTCATTTTCTTTTTTCTAAACAACTGTTATTTGAATAAGATCTCTCTGCCCTTCTGTGTTTTCTGCCCCCACCTCCCTCTTTGACCGCCATTATTTGAAGCATCCTTTCATTGTGTGTTAACTGCTTTTATGAACTCACTGATTGCACTGCATCAAAGAGAGGTGATCTAGGACAGTTCCTCTATAAGTAGCTGGCNTTTGGTTCCTGTGTCCTTCCAGCAAATCATTAAGTGTCCTGGCTGTTGGTACTGCTAAAGCTTCATGTTGGATTCATGCTTTCAAGGCATCTACACAATGCATCAGACACTCCAGCAAATATGTCACAGGTGGTGGTTGTTCCGATATGGGGTGTTATTTCATCTGAGTTAGCCAATAATTTGACAGTAGTACCACTTGGCCAAAATAGGAATTGCAGTAGGGTGGAGCAGTAGTGGCAGGAAATTAGGACCAAATACATGGCAGAAACAACAGTTCTTTGATCTTCATGGTGAGCTTTACTCCAGGGTTCTGCTGAGGTAGCCCTTCCCTGCTGTGTAAGGCAGCCGTGCCTTCAGTCAGCCCTGAGTCTCCACTTGGTACGTAGCGTGCCCCACAGGTACCCTATACACAGCTTTTCCAGCTACAGCTTTGCTGTATATCTTGCCATAGTGAAGTAGCTGAAATCAGTTACTCACATGGAGTATGAATACATGTATTTTGATGCTGCATGTACTTAGGAACGGGTGTGTTTTCATGAGCTCATTTGGGAGATTTCTGACCTTTCGGACCTAACAAGGAGCAGGACTTCTGTTTGGATAAGTATTGGAAGCAGCACGGTCAGGTATTTTAGGAAATGTTAGTCTCTCTGTAACGCTAATAGTGGTAATTAAGTTTGTGCATAATTTTGAAGTACTCGTTTTTTGACCTGTGAAGTACCATTTTTGACTGTGGGTACAGTGACTTTTACCAGCATTCTTATGAATTTTACCTCAGAAGCGATTGAGTGTTGAGTGAAGAAATCCTAAGAGGGAATACATTTTTCTGGATTTGAAATATGTTGTCTTATTTAAAAACAAATTCCTGTTAACAACACTTACTAAGCTCACAACCTAAAAGCCTTTGAATGTCATGGCAATGGTCTTGAGTGCAAATAATGAAAATCTAGGATTCCTTCTGTTGAGTTTCTGGTACTTTGCAAAAGAGGAGCAGTTGCCTTTGTGAACATGATTACTGGTCAGTAACAATTCTTTGTTTTCCTAATGTTCACAGACCACTTTTTTTTTTTGTTGTTTGCATGTTTTATGTAAAGTTCTGACTAAGCAGCAGTCAAGCAGAAGCTATTTGGTTCCTTCAATTACAGACTTTAAATCTAGTTGAGGAAAATTTATATATAGTGTACAAAACAGTGAATCTTAACTGTAATTGAGCACATCCTTCTGCTACCTAGAGTCATTGCCTAATTTAAATATATAAACTAAACAGAGAGAGGTTTCCTAGTTTGTTCTTACTTGAGCTTTTCTTTGTCTTGCATGTTATTTCAAGTTTTGACTTGTTCGAGTGAAAATAATCACTGTTAAAGTTCCTACTCTTAATGGCAGATAAATTCTGCTTCACTTTTATACTGCTAGACATTATCATAAAGATTCAGCATAGGTAGGGAGGAGAATCAATAAGGAGATGAACACAAAATTTATCAGTAACAATGGTAGTGAATATTTTTCAGTTTAATTGATTTTAAACTGAATATTTCTAGATTTCTTTCTCCTTGCCTTCAGGTCACTAATGGTGGTGTCAAAACTAGTCCCTAACGGTGTGCCTTATATGTGTCTCTGTAAATGGTGTGAAGGATAAGTCTAGTGTAATAGTACATTAAACATTCCTGTGATTGCTGCCTCTGTTGATAAAGCAAAATGTGGAAGTCTATCAGCTTCTTAAAATTTGTTTGTCAGGCTGTTGCATCTTTGGATCAGAACTTTCTCATTCTCTTAAGAGAACAGACAGTTGTAGTTATTTAATTCAGATGAATTCCAATGTCTCTGTAAAGTGAGATTTCTTAGAATAGAATTTTCCTACTTTAAAGGTATGTTCTTTTTATTGTCACAAATACACATAAGCCCTCTGCACAGATCAGCAAAGCCTTCAAACCTTCATTTGTCCTTTAACTGATAGATTGTATGCTTGTTTTTTGTTTTGTGGCCTGCCTTGCAAAGAGAATACATGCTGAAAATGCACTCAAATATTAAGCATTAATGGTATGTCGGATTGTGTTTTTAAATTTTATCTGCTTGTTTTTTCTGTGCAGGAGGTGACCATTTAATTGCATATCTAGTATGTTCTGTTCGCTGTACAGTGAGCACAGAATGCCTCTGTTCGCTGTATAGTGAGCACAGAATGCCTCTTGGTCTTACCATCTTGATAAGCTGGCATCTCATCAGAATTTATATCAAGATTTTGGCAAAGATAGCACATGATTTCTAGAGATGTACTTGGATAGAGTCACTGGCAAAGCTGGTGCAGAAAGCTGTTTTGATGACTGCCATTCAGTGCAGACAGAAAATGAGATTTTGAGTCTCGTTTCCTCACTGCTTACTGTAGTGAATGTGTATAGGCAATGACCTTGAATTCCACATACTTTGGAGAGCTCTGTTCCATTGTGGTGCTCCACTTTTTCCACCACGGTTCTTTGGTACACCAGAGCCTCTAATGCAGGACGCTGACAGCTCCTTTGTGGCCTCCTTTTTATTCATGTGGTTGAGAATGGGAATTGATTCTGTCTGGTTTTGCACCAAGCACTCAGTGATTGGTTATTTGCATACAGACTCAGCCAGCAAATTCCAGCTGATGTAACATCAGAAGTCTGGATTTCGCCTCTGCCTACCTGCTTCTATGAGATCTAATCCGTAGCCCTGTCATACTCTCTCTTCAATTATTTGAGCTAACTTTTTCCTGATTAAGTAATTACTAATGGTCAGTTGAAAGCCACTGCATTTAGAGAAGGATTGTGTGTTCACTCAGGAAATGAAAGTTCCCAGCTAGAAACTTTTTTGCAATGTACATTGTTTAGGTAGGAGAAACTGAACACTACCTCCTCAGAATGAAACTCAAGTTGGACTCTCATTGTGTTACTGGGCTTCCCTCCTGATGTTGGGTGTCACTGTGCTCCTTTCTGGAGAGTCCTTGCTGCAAATCAGATTGGTGTGAGAAACAAACAGAGAAGGACAAGCAGAGGGCAGTGGGAAAGCAGTGGCTCTGGAGTATTTGGGCCATGAAAACTGCTGAAGAATTCAGAGTGACTGAAGCATAAGGAGCTGTTTATGTAGCTGATTCCTGTTGTGTTAGTGGCAAGTTTCTCAGGGCAGCTAACAGGTGTGGACACTTCTTGTTTCAAATGGGAGGAAGGTCTGCGGGTCTGTGTTGCCTTCATATAAAAAAATTAGGTTGGTTAAGTCCAACCCTGAGTAACCACAGGGGTGGTGAACAGGTGTGCTGCTCATGTGATGCCCTTCTCCTACCAAAGCAGCTGTAGGTACTTTCAGTAGATTTATTGGCACTTTGCACTTGTAGAAGTGCTTCCTTTGTTGTGAAGTAACAGGAGGATTGGCTTTATTGCTTTCTAATAAAACCTTTATTTACACATTAATCAATATATAAAGACAGAGAGAAATGAAAGGAACAAACTTACTCCAAAATTGTTACAAACTTTTTAACTGGTTGTGTAGGCCAAGTGATTCACATCACTTTTAGTTTCCTTATTTTAAAACAAGAGCATCCTTTAGTGTTGTTCACTTACACTAACTATAACCTAGTACATCTCCAATTTTCTGTGCCGTTAGGCATTTCTCAAAATCTTGGATCAAGTTTGCTTCTTTTCTGAGAAGACTTGATGCTGTGAAGTCAGGGATAGTTCTGCTAACCTTTATGACTTGTGTAACTAGTGAAGTTTGCTATTCACTATCTACAAAGCCATACAGGACCCAACATTTCAGACAGAATTGGTTAACATAAAATTGGGACATCTCTGCTCAGATTAAAAAAAAAAATTAAAAAATCTCCTTGCTCACCCTCTAATGTTTGGAAAATTTGAAAGCTTAATTTAAAAAATACTGTTGGAATATGGTTTTAGTAATGGAGAGGATCTCTGTGTTTTATCTTCTAATTAGACCTATTTAGTGTTCCTTGTAATCTGCTTCTAATCCTTGTTGCTTCTAATCTGTTTTTCTGGTAAAATAAGGTCTGTTACTAGCAATTAATAAGATAAAACAGCTTTAGAGAAGTCAGTTGCCTTCCTATAAAAATGTTGAAACTGAATTTATTTTCATCTGTTAGATTCATTGTTTTGTAGAGTTGCAGTGTTTTTCATGTTCAGTGCATATTTTAAAGTAATTTTACTATTGAACAGGCAATATCTATTTAATATGAATAAGAAGAAAAGGTGAACGTGCAATGAAAATAGTCCTAGCCTCTGCATAATAGGGATCCATGTGAAATTTTCACCTTGAGAATGGATTCCTGACATGTATTATTTTAATACTGAATCAAGACTAGGATCTATTTCTAGTCTGAGACAGTGTTGTTTCCTAAAGTTATTTCTCATGCATCTGACATTTCACAACAAAAAGCAAAAATATTTTGATGATCTCAAAATTTTTATTTCCTGCACTTTTAACTTGAATATTGCACAAGGTCTTGGTTACATGTTCTTAACCATAGCTTTTTATTTTATGCTTTACATTCAAGTTGAGTTAGCACATGGCATGTTTAAAAGCTTTAGAAGAGAGGCATGATATATCTCATTAGTCTCCAAAAGAGAGAGCAGGATTTTCCATATTAATGTCCTCCGTTAGCTTCCACAATGGGAGGTCTTTGTAAGGATTTCTTTTTCTAAATAACAGAATATCTACCTCCAAAGTTAAAGCAACATACTTTAACAGACTTCTGAATATCAGTACCCTAGGTAGGCTGGAACCTTGCAGCTTACAAATTATTGCTGGATGTATATCATGATATGAAGTCGTTGATGTTTGAAGGTCATCTGGTAACAAATTGCTATTTGTAGACAGGGAACCTGGTTTGCAAAGAAAAATATTTTGCCACAAAATAAATAGTAAACTGGTAGAACTTGTTATAAATTTTTCAAGTTTTAAAGTATAATAAGTTAAATGAAAGGTTTTTATTAAAGGTATAAAATAGGATGTGACCTCCAAATATCTGTCCTCTAGAGACTGGCAGTATATGCTGGTGGAAGGATCAATCAAACACTTCTGAGCTTTTTATTATTTTTTTTGTTTTCCACTGTGTCTGTTGTCCTGGAGAGCATATAATTGGCTAGATGATATAAACCAGATTGGTGGTGTACTCTGTAACCAGGTAGTTGACAGGCTATTGCTAAGCAATGTAAAACTCCTTTTGTGTAGAAGATGTATAATACTTCTACAACATACTCGAATGAGAAGAAAAAATTTAAATAGTTGTCTGATTTTATAGTTGTAGAGACAGTGCCAGTAGTGGTGGGATAGGTGTGAATGGTCCTTTAGCTGTTTGAACATTTGATAACTTTGAACTGTAGTCATGCAGTGAAGCCGGGAATGATTTGTATGCATGGCAGCTGTACTGTAACTTCCTAAGAATCTAAAGATCAGTGCCTCTGTTGGGCAGCCTATTGTAAAGCCCCTATCAAATATTGTTTTATATATGTTATTAAGGCATTTAGATTGAGTGCATTATAGGCTATTAGGCTTTGTGTAGAGAAACCTTTCTTACTTTCAAAACATCAGATATATTGCAAGGGAAAACACTTATTTTACATAGAAATGTGCACACAGGATCTTCAACACAACATTTGAAAGATTTTAATCTGGTTGTTTCTTTTGTGCCACCAGGTGGCATAGGACTACAGTAGGTTTCTTTTTTTTTCTTTTTGTTTTTTCCTTTCCAGTATTCCATCATCTGCATTTTGATTTCTTCTTGTTTTCAGTTCTTCAGTTTAAGTTTCTAGAATTTATCTTTGGGATTCTAGAATGTTGGTCCTACATCTCTATTAGCTTAATCTGGTTCTGTTGTCAAAAGATATTTTTGTCTTTTTTGGGAAGCAATAGCTGTCTGCCTGTGTTGCATTTTAAAACCTATTACTGTTTTCAGGATGTATCAATCTAAGAAACAGAAACAACAAGTAGTGGATCAGCACTTCACACAGCCCATAAAATGCAGAAACAAATGAATGGGTTTAAAGAAATACTAAAACATACTGTCTGAATATTACAAAGAACTTCCATAACGGTAGAATTATGACAGTTTAGAATCCAAAAAAATGGCTGGTAACTCTTGGTAAGGGTTGGTTTTTTTTATTGTGTTTTTTTTTTCCTATTCCTGCAGGCTTTGCAAAGCCAATAGAATTTTAAAGAATGTACACATCCATTTAGAAAGGAGACGTAATCCTTTGCTATAGTTGCTGAAAAGAAAAATGTAAATATTTCAACTGTATTACTGTCAAAAGGGAAAAAAGCGTCATGTACAGATGTTCTTTCTAATGTTATACTATAGTCCTAAGAAAATAAGGCAGTGGCGCTGGGAAAAAGTAATTAAAATAATAAGTCACAGTGTAGCTGTCTACTGAATCTTTCGCTATTTTCTCTTGCACTGAAAGAGGAAGTTCTTTGTGTTGGGTCAATTCTTTATTAGTTTGTCTTTTTGTAAAATATGAAATAAAGACATATTAGAATTTTCTATATGATCACACACTATTGTAAAATCAGGATTTTTTTGTTGTTGAGTTTTTTTGGGTCTGTCAAGAATTTTTCTGAGAAATAATTAAACTTTACTTTTTTTTTCCCTCTCCCCCAGGGCCAGCTTTCAATATTGCAAGAAAAAATAGATCATTTAGAGCGCCTGTTGGCGGAAAATAATGAGATTATTTCAAACATACGTGATTCTGTGATCAATCTGAGTGAATCAGTAAAGGATGGACAAAAAAATCCAGATGCTATAAACTTCAGTCAAGGATCTCCTTCTGAGGTGCTCCCTTCAGTTTTGCTTGCAGTTGACTCTGAGGATTGTTTGTTTGCTTCGAAGAGTGGAAGTCACAGTTCAAGTGTACAGGTAAGCAGTATTCTTTTGTCTCTGATTCTGCTGGAGTTTTAGCTGTGACTATGTTTAATTCTGAAAATGTAAAATTGCTGCTAAAAACTTGGTACTAAGACATAATAGAATTGTTGAAGTGACTGCTGTGTTTAACAGATGTTATGAAACTGTTCCTTTATATCTTTTTTTTAAAGTTCTCTGGCAATCAAATAATGATTTTGAAGAGCCAGCATTTGAGAAAGCTTAAAAAGTTATTTAAAAAACCAAAGCAAATATGGTGATTGTCCCATCAGTTCTTTGGAAACAATTTATTTGAGAGTCTCTTTGAGTGTCCCCAATCTCTTGTATAACTGATGAAAAATAAACTGGAAATAGTGGATAGTCTTGGTTTAAATAGATTTTACTTTTAGGGACATGAAGTTTGATGGGGAGGTAAAAAATGTTCAAGAATTAGTAATTTCAAAAAAATCTTCTGTCCTGAGTTCCCTTTTGAATGTAATTTCTGTATTTCAGCATTCCTGTGTGTCTTCAGTTTGTGTAGGCACTTTGATCAGAAAGGAAGAACATACACCGTGTTGACTGGTTGGCATGAACTGGGGAGGTTGAAGTTTTTAAAGTCAAACACCTCGAGCTGAATTTATTTTGCTTTCTGGCAATGCTTGTGGGTTCATGGACTCTTACGTATTCAGTTTTAATGGAGTGATTCAGAAGCACTGAGAATACTCTGTGAAGTTTGTGATCTACACTGCTTTTGTGAGTCTTGTGGGAGTACTGTCAATATTCATATTACTCTAAAACAAAAATTAAATTTTGAAGTCCAGCTTTCTCATTTTAGAATTTAAAGTATTTTTATTGCTGGAGAAAGACAATGGACTTCAGACAAATAAATACACATATTAGAACAATTGTAACCTCTCATGTATCATGCGTAATACTTTTAAACTCTTCAGGGATAGGCACTACCTGAATGTCTTTTTTAGAGAAAGCGGACTTTTTAAAGGCAATATCTGAACACCTCTTTGTGTGTCTGATATGCATTAAGACTTCTGTGCACGAAAGTGAAACATCTGGACCTGTGGTTACAGGCTTCAAGTTAGTGGATTATTAACAGGTTATTCATTGTACAATCTGTTACCATGTTAGGTGATGTACTTTTTTATGTGCATTAAGAATAAGTGCTAGTAAATAAATTTTGATATAAAATATGTTCTTTTAAATTCTTGGGCATGTTAACCTGGAAGGTAAAACATATTTAAAAACAGCTCTTTGTTTTTTGCTTCACATGTGCAGAATATAAGAACATATACCACCTATCATATATAGCACCTACTGCTTAGCTAATGGGAGGCTATTGTGGCTAAACTGCTTTTGGACAATTTTCTTTACTTTTAAATACATTTGCATGTACACGAGAAACAAACACACTGTTCCCCTATTCACAGTTTCCTTTCTTCCTCTTGCAGGGAGGGAGAGCTTTAATGTTCTCTGTGTCATTTCATTGCACACTCTGTTCAGCTGGTTATTCACTGGCATAATTAACTCATATTGTTTCTGTATACAATTAGTTTCCCATCCTATGGGTCAGAACTACATTTTAGTTATGGAATGTAAGACCTTGACTTTAGCAGAATTCCTTTAGCACCATAGCTGCTCTAAATCACTGATCTAATTAGTAAAACTAAAGCCACTTTTACTATTTAGTACTTTACCAACCCTCATGTATTCTGCATGCTCAGTTAATTTGAGACATTTTCAATAATTATTTTGAGTGCTTTTTGAAAGAAATGTGTTAATTGCTGCTCTTTGTAAACATCTATTTTAACCCACAGATTTTTTTCCATTACTTTTCCCAAGTTTGTCTCTCAGGCGAGTGAATGAGAGACTAGAGAGTAGTAAGAGCTAATATAGTTGGATAAAAAAATACCTTTACAGAATGAAGGCAAAAGAGTCTTCACTGAATAAATAATGGAAGTTGATCTTAGTGTCCCATAATGGAGAAACAATTGTAAGAAGGTGTTAAAATATGGATTTAAAAAACCTTGTGATGGTACAGTGAGAAATATTGCTGGATTTGCTACTCAAAGGCATGTGATTTCATAAAATAGAAAAACCAAGTTGCTAACAACATGAGATCAAAAGATTCTAGATGGGACAGCTGAAGGATGTTTTTAATTGAGGAATTATAAATCAAAAAATTGTTTACTTGATACTTGTGCTGTTTGTAAGAAAGTAGAAAACTGTAATAGAGCTGGAAACTGAAAATAAAGCTGACTTGAGAATGCTTTAATTTAAGTAAAGTAAAAGACTAACGTGTACTTTTCCCCCAAAAGATAAATAATAGAGACAGGTAATAAACCCATAAAAATGAAGATGACTGGATTAAAAAAGGATCTGACCTGATGCTTTTTCAGTTTAGTAGTTTAAGAAGTATCTGGCATTTGTGCTCAGAGAAGATGGAATAGCCATTGTCAATAGCCATTGTGCTGAGCTGGAAGGTCTTTTAAATAATACAGTAAGATGTCTCTTGTCTTGTCCATTTCAACTACTGAAGCATCTAACATTAGGCTTAGTAATGTTACTCTTTTTGAAAATGAGACATGAATCACTCTTTGAAAAGGTGACTTGAAGAGGCGCAATATATGCTTTCATTTCTTCTTAGCAGCAGTTTAGTATTCACTGTTAGGATGTTATGATGTTTTTTTATATAATTTCAGCAGTTTGAGTCCTTCAGTATAGAGAAAGAATAAGCCCATGTAGAAAAAAGACAACTGATAACCTTCCCAATGCTTTAATGAAAACTTTATAGCAACGTGGCTGTCTTCTGAAGCAGCCTCAGTGCAGACAGGCAGCATCCTTTTTGAATTTCTGTCTGTCTACAAAGGGCTTTATTATTATATCAGTATTTTATACTTAGATGTGTAATATGTAAAATATCTCTGTGAAATACTTTCTTTAACCTCTTTTGCATTTTGCTGACTGGCTTGGAATTTATTCTTCACTAGCAATCATGTCACTTGTTTGAGTAATGATGCAGTTTGTAATTAATCCTTTGCACAATTCCTACTGAGGATGGTGTTGTATGAAAGAGGAAAAAGATTTAACTTCTGTCTTTTAGATATATTTTAATGGGTGTAAGGATTTCAGCCTGATCTGGCTTTAGGTGATTACAGTGGAAGTTTTTGATTTTTTTCTTGTCTTTTTTTTTTTTTAACTTCTTTTAATTAACCTTTGAATCACAAAGTGACTGATGGTTGAGGTTGCCAGGAAAGTCTGGGTGTCATCTGGTCCAACCACCTGCTCAAGTAGGGCAACCAGAATCATGTCCAGGTGACTTTTCAGTATCTCCAAGGACGGTGATTGCCAGCCTGACTGGGCAACTTGCGCCAGTGCTTGGTCACCCTCACAGGGAAAAAGCTTCTCCTGATATTCAGAAGGAACCTTCAGTGTGTGCCCATCACCTCTGATCATGTCTCTTGGCACCACTGGAAAGAGCCTGCCTTCACCTTCTCTTCACTCTCTGCCTTTGGTTTCCTGGATGCTCCTTCTTGCCATTTTTGAAGATAGGAGTGATGTTGCTTTCCTCCAGTCTTCGGGCACTTCTAATCACCATGATCATTCAAAGCTTTTCAAGCATGACCTTGCAGTGACAACAGCCAGCACTCATGGGCGCATCCTACCAGGGTCCCTGGAGTTAGATATGTCCAATTGGTTTAGGTATTCCCTGAGCTGGCCCTGTTTCAAGAAGGACATCTTCCTCAGACCAGTTCTCCCCCCTCACTCTTTGAGAAGCTGCTGGGAGTTTCCCCCATGTCTGACAGTCAGTGCCAGGTGACTCCAAGGTGGATCCACCTCTGGCCAAGGGTAGGCCAATCATATGGTAGTAACACCACTGGGATAACACATTTAAGATGTGGGGGAAAAAATGATACTGTATAGAAGTAATTATGGCCAGAAAAGAGAGGAGTGAGATTATGTGAGAGGAGCAGCTCTGCAGACACCTGGGTCAGTGGAGAAGAAGGGGCAGGAGGTGCTCTATCTGTTGGGGCTGAGATTCCTCTGCAGCCCATGGTCAAGTCCCTGTGCCCCTGCAGCCCATAGAGATCCATGGGGCTGCAGAGATCCCCATGCAGCCTGTGGAGGACTCCAAATGGAGAAGAGAGATGGTCGAGAAAGGCTGTGATGCCATGGGAAGCCCATGGTGGAACAGGGTTCTGGCAGGACCTGAGGGCCTGTGGAGAGAGGGGCCCACACTGGAGCAGGTTTCCTGGAAGGACTTGCAACTCTGTGGGGAACACAGGCTGCAGTAGGCTGTTCCTGAAGCACTGCAGTCTGTGCTGGAGCAGTTAATGTAAAACTGTAGTCTATGGGAAGGACTCATGCTGGATAAGTTAATGGAAAAGTCTCTCCCATGGGAGAAGTTCCACACTGCAGCAGGGGAAGAACTCCTCCCTGTGGAGGAAGTGGATGGAAAAACAACATGTGATGAACTGACCATAACCCCCCTTCCTCATCTCTCTGCACCACTAAGGGGTGGTAGAGAATTAAGAATAAAGCTAATCCTGGGAAGTAGGGAAGGCTGGGGGGAAGATGTTTATAAGATTTTTTTTACTTCTCATTATTGTATTCTGCTTTTGATTAGTAATAAATTCAACTAATTTCCCTAAGTCAAATCTGGTTTTCCTGTGGTGGTAATCAGTGAGTGATCTCTCCTTGCCCTTATCTCGACTTGTGAGCCTTTCATTATTTTTTCTCTCCCCTGCCCAGTTGCAGAGGGGATTGACAGAGTGCATTGGTGTGTACCTCAGATCCAGCTGGTGTCAATCCACCATACTCCCCTGTTTCCTGTCTCTGTCTTCACCCTCTGTAGTCTTCTTTTTTTGTGTCTGAGTTTTGCCTGGAGTTCCTTGTTCATCCATGTAGGTCTCCTGACATTTTTGCCTGAATTCTTACTTGTTGGGATGGACTTCTCTTCAATTTGGAGGAAGTGATCCTTATTTCTGGAGGAGATACTAACCAGTTTTCTTGGGTCCCTTTTCCATCCCAGGTCCTTATGCTATGGGGTCTTGCTTGTAAAGAGGCCAGAGCCTATGCTTCTGAAGTCCATGGATGTGATCTAGTATTTTGTCCCCTTCCTCCTTTCAGGGTCCTGAACTCTACAGTCTTATGGTCACTGCTGCCAGTGCTGCCATTGAGCTTCAAACCCCCAGCTTCCTCAGGTGCTCCTCACTGGACTTGTGCTCCACACCCTTTCCCAACTCCATTCCCTTCTCCAAACAAACTCCACTACCTTAGTGTTCTTCTTACAGTGAGGGGCCCAAAACCAGGATTTGAGGTGCCTCTTCAGTGCCCAGTAGAGAGGGACAATCACTTCCCTGATTGTGCTGTCCACATTGTCTCTGCTACAGGCCAAGAAGTCTTCAGAGAGGCACCCCAGCATGCTAATTTCCCAGGAAGGATTTGGGGAATTTCTGTATGGTTGTACCTTGTAGGTACTTCCTTGCTTATCTACAATTGTTGGAGGTGACCCTGTTTTATTGATTTCTTAAATTATTTAAGAAATCCTTCCATGTGACATCATTCCTGACCACTACTCCCTCATAGGGCTGCTGTTGATTCTCTCTGTCCCCTTTTATTTTTAGCCAGAAGCTGTCGTTCACCCATCTTCCTGGCAAAGCTTCCTCTGCTGCTCTTAGTTGGATCTCATCTCTCTCAAGCAGACACAGATCTGTAAACAGGGTCAGTGAACCCCAAACACCAACTCTGAGGCCAAATATTGATCTATACTAACAGTTTCCTGCTCTCCCACTCTTACCCCACTCACTGGTGGATAAAAGAGGACATCACCTGTGGCTTTGATTACCTACAGAATTGTGCAGTGAGTTTTGATGCTGTCTGTGTTGCCTCTGGCAGTATCAATGATATTCACATGGAAATACAACAAGGTATAGTAGCCATTGAGTTGGAGAAGCTTCAACAGTTCCTCTACAATATCCATGATTGAGGCCTTTGCAAGGCAGCAAACATATCTAGATGATGGGTCAGGTTACTGAAGCAGTTATTTCAGACAACTGTTGTTAAGGATTCCAACATCTATTTCCTATACTGCAGTTTCTGTCTCTTGAGCTCATAGTCACATCAGCGTGGTTTGAAAAAGCTGTAAAGTTGTAGGTGTTAGGGAAAAAAAATATTGTTATGAGGGTAAAAATTAGTATCTTTAAGGGTGCAGAAAGTTGTTAAATTCAGACTCCATCCATAAGAAAAACTCATAGGAATGTGTGAAATTCCATGAATTACTACTTCTTAATCAAATAATATTTTCATGGCTGAGATGTCCAAAATGTTTATCAGTATTAAGGCCATTCATTCTTAACTGGCAGATTTACAAAGTATGCACTTACATTTTCTTCAGAACATTGTATTGCAGGGAAAAAAATACAGTTCTCCAAACTCAGATTTTAGAAAATACCATATTTAGAAAACATGTAACAATAAAACATTATCTTATTGTGGTGGTTTCAGGGTTTTTCTGCTGTGAGATAGGATTAAAAGAAAAGAGAAAAACCCTGAAGCCACATAGCGGAAGAGCAGGGGAAGGAACAAGAACAGTCACTGGGGTCGTGATAGCTCTGTTAGTAAATACAGCTTTTACCACCGCCCTCCACCCCTCAGTCTCATTCGGAGTAGCTCTACTCGGGCTCCGAGCCGCTCCAAGTAGAAGGTGGGGGGGAAGAACTGACTGCAGTCTGTCTCTCTCCACCAGCAGCTGCTAAACTCGATCTGAGCAGAGTTAAGCATACTCTCCTCCCCGCACCCAGCTTGAGAGTCACTGAGCCCGGCGGGACCCAGCAGGCTCAGCAGGGCACAGCAGGCTCCCGGCTCCCCCCTGGCCGGGAGCGAGCTGGGGCTGCTTCCTACCTCCTCTGAAGCAAGCAGCAGAAGAGCCGAGTTCTCAAAATCTCTAGCTTTATATAAACGTACTCATTCACGAAAATGAACTACTTCTTCACTGACTAAACTATGTGTCAATCTAAGGCCTTTACAGCTGACTATTTCCTTTTTTTAACTAAAAGCTATGCTAGACTATAACACTTATCTATTCTATAACATGTATTTTTTATTCTTTGTATAATATATGAATTAGCCTAATAGTTTATTTAGCATATATGCTATTAGGCTAGCCAACTTCAGCATAACCCTTATTTGGGCCCTTCAAATTGACGGTAAAGAATGCACAGGTCTTCAAGTATTGCACCTATGTTTTTCACTAATCAATATTGTCCGAAGATTGAATCAATCCTGGGGGACCAGTGATATGACAAGATCATCTCATACAGGCCATAGATATTTGGTGTACAAGGAATCTCTCACAGGTTGTAGATATCTTGTGCACGTTGCAGGCCCAGCTGAGGCTCTGCTAGATGTAGGATTACTGTGTTGTATTCCCTTCTTACATTACTTAGCTTCCATTACGCCTTAAGTTAAAGGCTTGTGGTAGATTGACCTTTTCTGGCTGTCAGATTCCAACCCATCCAAGGTCAACCCACTGCTCTTTCTTTAAGCACCAAAATCTAGGTCTTGGTGATTAAGAGATAGGGAGAGGTGATGGCCAAAACTTGGACTGAATATTGTCAGAGTGAAATAACTGTGGGGATTCTTTCTTACGAGGTGAAAGGACAAGGAGTGGAGATTTACCTTGTGTGTGGATGTGTATATAAATTTCCACTTTCTCAGGATTTCTATGTCACTTTGCTTTTAGTATGGGAAATGTTGGGGATTTTTTTTTTTTGTGAATAATATGGGATGAATAGATGTTTTATTGACTGTTCTTAAGCAAGTGTTTCACAGAGGTGAGGGTGGAATGCTCTGGATGTGGATGTCCAGATGTTGGCAGTGAGGGTCTCCAGTATCTGTGAGGAGTGGCCAGTCCTGCCCTGTGCTGGACACAGCTCCAGACCCACCACAGGGTACAGCCTCCATCAGTAAACATGTCAGTACCTCTGGCAGAATGGATTTTAAGGAAGGGTAAAATGCTGCCTGTCAGTGCGATATAAGACTAAAAAGGGGGGAGAAGCCATCCTGTGAACACCATGGTCCTTGATGAAGGAAGCAGAGAAGGCATTCTAGTCACTGGAGCAGGGTGGGAAGACCACAGTGGAGCAAGTGCAGGACCTCATGCCACAGTAGGTAGATATTTTCAGGAAGAGCTGGAGCCTGTGGGGGATCCACACTGGAGGAGTTCCTGTTGTGCTGTGGCTTGTGGCTCCGATGCTGGAGCAGGGAAAAAATGTGAGAAGGAGAGAATGACAGAGGAAACATTATGGACTCATCTCTCACTATTCACCTCTATTTTAATTGGCAACAGATTAGTTTAATATTCCCAAAGTCAGGTCTGCTTTTTTCTGTGATGAAAATTGGTAAGTAACCTCCCTATTTTTATCTTCACCTATAATATTTTATATTTCTCCCCATGTTCTGTTGATGTGGAAAAATGAGGGATCAGCTGGGTGGAGATCAGCGTCAACAATTGCAAGGTCTTAATTTCTTTAGTCAGATATTTGTTTCAGATGTCTGTAGTTTTTTTAAGCTTTCCTAGCAGGACAGAAAGCACCTTACCACTGGGAAGGTTAAACTCATGTGGTGTTGAAGTTGAGAATGATTGCTATAGGAGTCCTTTTTTTGTATAGGTGAATTGTTTTTTGTAGAAAGTTTGTCAGATGTACAATTGTATTCTAACATGGGTTTGGAACAGATTAAAATTTAGTTATTAAACTAGAATGTCAGGAATTGCTTATCTGATGTCAAGTCATGTTTGCATCTTATTTTCTTTCTTAAAAGCGAACCAGAGTCTTAAAAAAAAAAAAATTCCTTGAATCTAGTATTAGTAGAATCTCTTTGAAGCTATATGCTATTCTCTAAGTTTCATAGGAACTTGTTGCAGTAATTCTAGAGTTTCTTTTTTTATCTGTAACCTTTTAGTTTGCACTGACGAGTTAAAAATGTCCTTCCTTGATTAATATTATTAGTGTACTGGGCAACAGGAAATGTACAAGAAGCTTTGTTATAGCAACTGGCTGTACTTATCACCTTTTTTTGTTGATAGCTTCTTTCAGTTCCTTTTTGTGAGTTTGACATTTGCCTCTTATCTCTCTCATTCTGTCATTCCTTCTTGCTCATTTTATTTTCTTAATTTCCTGCTGTAATGTAACAGTGTACTGTGTTATTCTGTGTAATCCTCTTCATATCCTCCTACCCAATGCCATAGTGAGCTGCCATAATTTTTGTGATTTAAAGCTGTTAATCCTCCTGTTTATCTAATCAGTGTCAGTTTCCTCAGAACAGAGGTGCCAAATGCACCTCTTCCTGGCAGCTGTGTCTTGGGCATCCTAGTGTGATTTGAAACTTGCTCTCATTTGTGACTTTTTTATTCATTTGGCACATAATTTCTCCCTCTGTAATGAGCAAACGGATCCATTTTAGATGAAAACAGCTTTGTTTTTAAAATGAAGAACTGTTTCTGTGAACTCATATTTTATATTCCTTTAATTTTTCTTTTTTAGATGCTGGATGTTTATGACATTCTTCCTTTTGATAATCCAGATGGCGGCGTTTGGAAACAAGGATTTGATATCACATACAATGAAAATGAATGGGACAGTGAACCACTTCAAGTTTTTGTTGTGCCTCACTCACATAATGATCCAGGTAGTATGTTAACTGTATTGATTGGAGGATCCAGGGGCTTTTGGGTTAGGAAATGCATTGCCATTTCTGTTAAGATCTGGGGGTTTTTTTGAAGCATACCAGTTAATATGTTAGATTTAAGTCTAACAAGGCAGTTAAACAGAGTTATGATTCAAGTGCCATTGACTTCCAGTGACAACTGTTATGAGACAAGTTGTACATCTACTGAATTTATTAAATGAAGTATAAATTCAGAGCTGAAATTGGAAAGTGACATGAATTTCTGGTAGCCTGCATTAAATGCCATTAATTCTTAATTTGATTTTTTGGACTGTCATAGATATTTAATCCTTAACCAGTGCTAAAGAAATGTGCTTTTAGAAGATGTGACAATGGCAAATCTGAAGTTTTTGACACTTGGTTCACTTTTTTGTACACACCCCCAACCTATGGTGGGATAATGAAAAGTCTAGATTTAAACAGAAATCTAGGTATGCCTGCACAATATCGTTTCCACCCAAACAGGTTTACAGTGTAATAAAAAAGATGGAGACTTGTTCCTTTATTTTGGAATTACTTCTTGGTAAAATTTTCCAAAAAACAAATTATGCTGCTACACTGTGGTCCTGGTACATGCAGGCTGACCATGAGAGGCTGGTAGCACTGGTTGTTGTCATACAAGCCAAAATTTAAGTGATATTAAATTTTACTACTGTGTATGTCTCTAAAATTTAATTTGTAGTATAAAGTACTGTGGATCTGAGTGAAGGTATGGTAGTTGGAACGGAAATGGCTTTTATTTATGCATGTATCATTTTCAAAGAAAATGAATGGTGGAATGTGGAATTGTCCAGTTATGACAGGTAAATTAATGCAGTATGGATAGATAAAAATATTCAGAGCAAATAATCACAGTATAAACCTAGATCTGCCTATCTGTTGAATTGCATTTGAACCTATGTCCATTTATTTCCTCTCAAGTTGTTGTTCTCCTAAAAACTTCCTTAGGAAGTAGCAACTCTGTACAGGCACATGATGAATCAGAGCAATCCTGAAGCAATATACAGAACTTCTCATTCTCTTGGGTTTACTAGAACAGGGATGTGGAGTTCATCTGTCTCCCTTTTTTCTGCTGAAGCTGTTGGGATCATATCCTAATTGGTACAGGATTGTTGGCAGTCCACTAGAGGCCAGTTGCCTGGTGTCACATCTGCCCTCCTGCAATGTCTTTACCTGAATTGAACAAACACCCAGTGCACAGTATAGGCTGTGGTTGCTTCTCAAGATTATGAGGCTTAAGAGCTGCAGGGCAATGTCCTGAGGTAAGCTGTGATGAGATTTTCAGGTAACTTCACCGGTGTCTATTCAAGTCATGAGATTCAGTAGGGACTCACTGTTCTGGCGCTGATATTTTTTTTTAAATTCATTTCTACTGGTACTTTCTGCTGGTACTTTTTCTGCAGGCTCTAGTAATTTAATTTTGGTTTTGCTTTATTTATACACCTTCTATATCTCTCTTCCAGTTTTTTTATCTCTTTCTTACCAGAGCAGGTCAGGGAAGAGGAGAGGCTGTGTGGGGCTTTATTTCCAGCTGGCTTAAACCAACAGCAAGAGGCAACACCTTTTGTGTATGACAAGCTTTGCCACTGGGTGCCTTAATAGGATTTGGTTCTTCCTGTAGCACAAGTTCCGTTTATGAAAAGTGGCTCGCTGAACCTTCACTCTAAAGAATTTGAGAACTTTAAGTTCTCTGAGTTTACTGAATCACTTCTCACATCAAGATTATTGCTCTACAGGGGAATCTGGACAGACTGGATAGAGACCAATGCCAGTTGAATGAGATTCAACAAGGTGAAATATCAGGTGCTGCCCTTGGGTCAAAACAACCCCTGCAGTGTTACAGGCAGTAGAGTGGCAGAGGGGCAGAGTGGCTGCAGTGCTGCCCAGTGGAAAACCTTGCAGTGCTGGTCAATAGCAGCTGAACGTGAGCCAGCTGTGCCCAGGGGGCCAAGAAGGACACCTGGCGTGTGTCAGCAGCAGTGGGGCAGCCAGAGCAGGGCAGTGATTGTCCCCCTGTGCTTGGCACTGATGAGGCCACACCTCAAGTTCTGTGTCCAGCTCTGGGCCCTTAAGTTCAGGAAGGACATTGAAGGGCTGGAGTGTGTATAGAGAAATGAGTGGAGTTGGTGTTGTTGTAGGACATGAAAGAAAGATAAGAGACTCCAATATTTCAGAAGGCAAAGAGCATACAAAAAGCTTTGTTGTCTAACTCTTACTACCTTTTATAAAGTGTTCTGATACAGACTTAATGTGATTGGTGAATAGGAATGATGCCTCTCTAATCCCATTGGATAAACTAGAGAAACAGCAAAACACCACCTGGAGAAAGATTGTTTTGAGAAAGGATAATTGTTTGCCAAGATTTTTTTGAGAAGAAGTTTTCTTGAGAAATTTTCCCTTGGGGAAAAGTTAGCAGCTGCTATCAAGCTAAAATCTCTCAGACCCAGAAATATCAGGCCCACAGAGTTGGGGCAGGGTTTGGAGTACATGTCTGATAAGGAATCTGAGTGCATTTAGCCTGGAGAAAAAGAGACTCAGGGGGGACTTTATCATTACCACTGCCTAAGAGGAGCAAGTGGAAGAGGAAACTGCCTCAAGTTGTGCCCAAGGCAGGATTAGACGGAATATTAGGAAAAATTTCTTCCATGAAAGGGTGCTTGAACATTGCAATGGGCAAGTGAGAAGTGCCACTCCTGCAGTGTTCATAAAAGCAGGTGGATATGGGCACTTAGGGATGTGGTTTAGTGGTAAACACAGTGGTGCTAGATTAATGATTGGACTTGATTTTCTTAGAGGCCTTCTCTGACCCAAATGATTCCATGATTATTTGGGTAGAGACTAAAATATATCACTACAAAATATATTCCTCCTCACTCTATGCCAAGCAGGCCACACAGTCTGGAGGCTCTTGTTGGCTCATCTGGGCAATAGAAAAGGCCATTGATACCAGGCTATGCAGAACTTCATCAGAGCTCCCAGATTTTTAGAGATATGTATTTTGAGACTAGGAGACTGGATAGCTCTGTGTTGCTTCTATACAATGGATCCCCCAAAATAGTGAAATTGTTGGGATGATGGCCACATCTCTTCTAGGTCTCCAAATTAGGATGAAAATTACTAAACTCATTCCATGAAAAATACCTTGAACTTTACTATATATTTGCCATGATGCTTGAAATAGGATACAACCTTTTGCAAAGTTAGAGAATAACAAGGTTTTTCTCTAGATCCAGAGACCCTCTCCATGGCATTCTTCTTGTTTCCTGGCTTGTGTTTAGAAAGCACAACCAAACAATAAAAAACCCAAAAAACCCTCACAAGCATACAAGTGAAAAATTCCAGAGAGCCGCTCCCCAGCAAGAACAAACGAAACAAAAGACTGTGTCCCAGATAAAAAAACAACTACACCACCACAAGGATCAATCAAAAAATCCCACTAAAAAAAAAAAAGTAACCAAAACCACCCATCCTCCCAAACCTTCCAAAGGAGTTTGTGAGTAACCAAACTTACTAAATATATAGGACAGATAAAGTGTAAATACTGCTTCATAACCAGAGGTAGCTTCACCAATATCTTTTCCTATCTAACTCCTTAATATCAATCACAGAATTGCCTTTACTTTTTCAGTAAAAATTTCCTTTTTACTTAGCCATGTATTTATGTTAAAATTTTACATATGAGTGATGACTCTTAGTGTACCTAAGAGCTCCATTTAAGGAAGTTTAATCTGATTCTATTTTGCCCTTTCAAGCACTGCTCTGGCCCTTGTCCAAACATAGGGATGTAGGCCACAGTGAGCGTAGCTTCAGATATGGATTTTTACAAGCATAAATTACATTTGTCTTGGAGGGAGTCATAAATTAGATCTACAATAAGGTACCTATTCTTTCATTTCTGAGAGAAGTCGACTTCTCCCTGTGACCCTTCAATGACAGGGTTTGAAAAATCCTGTGAAGTCATGAGAGCTGTCTCCCATCATTTTGTTGCTATTTTCCTGTAGATGTTGTTCACAAGGGCTTGCCTGAAGTCTTAAGGCTATTGTCATTCACCTTTGAGAGTTGATTTTTTTGGGTGTCTGGCTTTTGTTCCTAAGTCTTCATTCTTAGTATGTAAGGTCTACATGCCTTTACAGTAAAGTCATGTCTGCCTTTCACCAGCAGCAACTAAAATGAAGAAATCTGTATCCCCTCTTACATACAATCAAAATATCTCAGCTTTTTCAAGCTTCTCAGTTGATATTCAGTAGATGTAAACTGAGATAGAACCGTGGTAAAAGTAAACCATTCCTTCACCAAAGGAGATTGTGTGAGACTGGTTATTGTTTGCTTTTGCAAAGGTTGTTACAGAAATATCATGACTTGATACTGCTTTTTAAGGACATGCCTGTGGAATATTTTGCAGTATGAAATTGCATATTAACAAGCACTTCAAAGAAGGAAAATACATCTGTAACATCTAGAATCTCCTGTAAAACTAATTTTACCTTACTCTTACTCTTACCTGACTCTTTTCCTTACTCTTTTCCCACAGAGAACTAAAAGCATTGTGCAAAAGAAATGCCTTCTGGAAAAAAAAGCTTAAGTCATCATGAATGTATAGCGTAACAATGTCTATGAAAGATATTTACCAAGAAATGGGGTCAGTAAAGGTATAGCTATATCAGCTGCAGAAGTTTTATATTTTCATTAGATTTTTATGTTTTCTCAACTGAGGCTACTTTAACTTTTCATATAACTAGTTATGGTAGTGAGGATGTGTAGCTCAAAGGCAAAGACAAGGCCTTGAAACAAACTTGTCTAAGGGGTAGCATCCCTGTGTGGGACTAGAAATTCCATGTTCTTTTCCAATCCAAGTCACTCTCTGAATCTGTGAAACACAATCAATCGGGAAGGTGGTGCGTTTAGTTTCCAGCTTCTTTTTTGGAAGGATGATTGAATCTGCTGGTGCTCTGAAACACTTTGTGATGCTAAGTCTGGGTTTACTGCTTCTGTGTGAATTTAAACATGACCTGCAAACTTGGGGTCTTTGTGCTTCTCTCTGCAGTAGCTAAGTTTATCCATTTTGGGAAATAAGTGTTGAGAGTGGGTCCCCTTCAGACATTGAATCAATGGGGGCACAATTGTCTTTAGTTGCTGGCAGCTGATAAAGATCTGTAGCATGCCTGACTCTGGGAGCACTCACCCAGGGCAGGTTAATCTTAAGGCATGGAGAGAACTTCGGTTGCTGTGTGAGATTACAGCTAATACAGATTGGTGGCAATTCTGTCAGGAGCAGATTGAGGAGAGAGCATGTAACCTTCTGTGCTGGCGGAGCCCTTGAGCTGGCTCTCACCTGCTTCAATTGTGGTTTTTTTGTGGCTGCCTGAAGTGGAGAAAATGTAGTTGAAATGCAGAGGGGAGAGCTCTGCTCAGGGATGGCGAGATTGTCATCCAGCACAGGTGGACTTGAAAGATGGACACTTCTAGCATCTATTGATCTGTAATAATTTTGATAATGATTTCTCATTAAATTATTTAAGAATTGGGACTTGTGAGCTTTCTAATATGTGTGTGTACCAGATAAGAGAATTCATTGCAGAATGTGGTGGTTACAGACCTAGCGTAAGCAGCACTTAAGTGGAATTGAAAGTGACTGAAGTAGATTTTTCTTTTGCTTCTCCACCCACATGCAAGTGTATGAGCATATAGGTCAGAACTAAACACCACTTTTTAACACTTAATCAATTATCAATAACATTGATAACTTCTCCTTACTACCACTCACCTTAATCACCTTTTATTATTTAAGACAGTCTCCATTTCTCAGGAGGAAATCTATATAGATCTAATTCAGCATTAAGATATAAGAAAATATTTAGCCATAACATTTGATGCTGTTAATAAACCATGGAGTTTCACATACATTTTCTGTTGACTGGGTCTGGATATGTTTTTCTGGTGACTTCTTAGTTTTCCTGATGTGTTTGGAACATACATTGCTTAAACTGTTGTCTGACCCACTAAAATACAAGAAATCAGCAGCTCACAAGTTTTTCTTAACATGCTGAATGATGGATATTAGCTTTTTATTCCTGGCTTATTTCTCAATATTTCTGTATTTGCAGAAGAGGTGCAGTTCCTTTGAAAATTGACAGGACTGTTACAGGGTTTTAACTACTCATCAGTAGAAATTTCCTTTCCATCTAGCTATGATGGCAGCAGATTTGATATGTACAAAAACAAAAGTAGATCTTGCATAGAACTTAAAATGTAAGAAGCCTAATTATAGTTTTGGTAGTACCCCACAGATCATGGCAGATTTTACTTTTGGTGAAATGTGCAATCATTTGAGTTTTTAATTATGCCTATGATGTTAAGTCTGATAAATGAAATTGTTCTTGTTTTATCTTGAGCAGAGGTAAATCTTTTACAAGTTTAGATATGCTGTTGCAAAAATAAATACACTGTTATACTTCTTTAATTTCAGTGTATCTTCCTCAATCTAAATGTAATTTATTTTGGTACGTATTTTGCATGAACAAGAAGCTCATCTATCTAATTTCTTTTGAATCAGAATGAATGCTTTAAGACAGGAATGTTTCAGGGGACTTTCTCTCTTTGACTGTGTGAAACAGAAAAATGAGAAAAAATCTTCAGCTTTTAGTTTTAATTTGAGGTTGTCTTATCATCGGGTTTTTCAAATTTTCTTTCACAGTCTTGGCTGTGGGTAATTTATCTTTGTTGAAAAGATGCTTTTTGATGATGTTAGCACTGAAGTGTTATGTCAGAAACATCCATAAAATATTAACGTATATGTCTGTTCTGTATTTTACATCATAGAATGATGCAGTACTTCTAAATTAAAATGAGAAATGATGTTTGTATTCTCTACTTTAAAATAAGGGACTTTTAAAAATGCTGAATCTACAAAGGAGCTAATGCCAGATTATTTTCATGTGTTATTATACTTACTAAAATGTAAATTAAAACTTAGCTTTTGGATTTATTTCTGGTATTTGCCTTATTGTCATTGCCTGTGTTTGATCAATTAAACACACATTCACACCATGTGTGTTTAATTGACCAAAAAGAAGCTTAACTTTTTAAAATCTCTTCTTTTAGAGGTAAGAAGTCATGGCTACATGTCCTTTTTTGTTTGGTTGGGGTTTTTGTTGTTTTGTTTTTCCATTTATTTTTGTTTTGTGAAAACCTTTTACTGTTGCATTATGTGGCACTTGGATATTATTAAGAACAAGACATTCTTGCAGTTTATGACACTTTTTTACTTCCTCAGCTATCAAAACAGTCACATAACTGTGTCTTCTCACAGGATGTAGTTACTTGAGAATTAAGCGTAAGTGTAAAACAAAAATTTAAAAAATATTGATAATTTTTACTAACTTGGGTGCACATTTTAAAGACAAAGAACTGAAGTTCCACTAATAAATTTGCAAAGGGAATGCTTTTATTTTCTGGAAAGCTGTATAATGCTAGCTGAGATTGAATGGTTTTATTTAATCCTGGCATAAAATGAATAAATTATTCAAGTTTCTGTGTTGCAAGAAGTATCACTGATGTATGAATTTTAGACTCAGTGAAATTATTTATGATCTCCTGAAAGGTACTTCAGAGATGCAAACTTCTATCAAGAATGCATTCATCTAGTATATAGTGGCATNTCTCTCAAAACAAACTCGGCGCTTCTCTCTTTTCCCCCTTCGCTCTAGGAACCAGTCCTAAAGCTACAGAACACAATATCTAACACAGACAGAACAGACAATTTGGGGATAGAAGCATCATACAATCACCCTAGGATATAATATTTCAGAAATTCATGAGATCTGCCTCTTCATTAAAATAGACTTCATCAGAAACCAGAATTTGTTTTAAAGGCACATTTTCTCTTAAACACTGGAGGGTGACTTGTGGAAGTAAGCAACTGAAAAGCCTATTTGGTTTTATTTCAAGAGTTAATTTTAAACCAAAAGACAAAAAAAAGGCAAATGTTAAAAACGATCCCAGGATCCTTGCAGGTATATGTAAGCATACCAAAATACTTTTGCTAGAAATGCATTTGTGATTCTTGTCATGATCAAATTGTTAAGTGCTTTTCCTTTAATAACATTACTTTTTGAGTAATGCTAATTTGTCAGTTTCTGTTCTGATTTTGTCCTGGAAATTTCCCTTTATCTCTACATCTGTGTCAACTATACTATGACACAAGACTGCCTTGAAGCTGATAGAGCTTCAAGAAAGAATTTGAACTTGAAAGTGTAGATGGGAATAGTGGCAAATAAGTTAATTAAATTTTTCAGGATTTTTTGCAGAGCAATGAGTTGTGTTGATATTCAGACATGACTCTTGGAGTCTACTGTCAAGCCAAGTAAATTTACTTTACAGTGGGGGAAAAATCAATGAAACAAACAGCTGCATAATGATGATATATGTCATGGAACTGTGGGGAAATAGCAAGTTTCCACACTTCTGAGGACAAGCATGAAAGAGCGAATCAAAATGCAAGCAGCTCAGCAGTGTGTACTCCGTGTTGTTGTCACATAGGCTGCAGAAAATGAAAGTCTCTGGCAAAGTCCTCAATATGTATCAAGTCAAGCCTAGCATAATAATATGAAAACAGTACTATTTTTTCTCCTGTTTACAGGATTGTTAGACATTGGAATGGTGGAGTCAGCATCCCCAGAGGTGCTAAAGGAAAAACTGCTCATGGCAATCAGTGTCATTGTATTATTTATAAGGTGGTGGTTTGTTTAGTGGTTAGTCAGAGATTGGACTTGATAATTTCAGAGTTCTTTTACCACCTCAGTGATTCTGTGATCCTATGATTTTTATGTTGACAAAGGGCTTTATGTTCATTTAAACCGCCAATTGTTATTTTGCTGTTAATAGCATATTTAGTCTTGGTAATTGCAGCTTTAAACTATTGCAATTTTTCCACGTGTAAATTGTCTGTATTGAAAGTTTCCTGTTCGAAATGCACTGGTAAACCTTTTCTTTCAGCCTGGGAACAAATTCTTAGTTTGTGGATAAGCACAAGAATGAACTTGTATTAGGGACTGAAGTGTGAAATAAGACTCTAGCTAGAAACTGCACATTGATGTACCCATCATTTTGTTTAGCTTTTTTTGTGTTTGTTTGGTTAGTTGTTTTTTTTTTTTTTGTTTTGTTTAATGGTATGTCTCCATGCAGAATTTAAGAGTCTCTGTAAGTCATTGTGTTTAGAGCACCACAATTTAGGAAGGATGTGAAGGCACTGGGATACATCCAGAGGAGAGCAGGGGAGCTGGTAGAAGAGCTGTCCTGTGAGGGGCAGCTGAGGAGTCTAGATTTGTCCAGTTTGGAGAAAAGGAGGCTGCGGGATGACCTCACTGCTCTCTGCAGCTTCCTGGGGAGGTTGTTTCAGAGGCAGTTGGATAATGCTCTTTACGACATTTTTTTGGTCAACCCAGAAGTGATCAGGCAGTTGGACTGGGTGATCATTATAGGCTCTTTTAAATGCAGAATATTCTGTTCAATTAATAAATAAATAGATGTATGGTAATTAGATTTCAGAGGATTTTCTGTTTGCTTTCAGCTGAATCTGTGAATACCTGTGAAAAATTCCTAGGATTCTCTGGAGTGTGTTCACTTCAGTGTGTTAACCATATTACAGTCTTCCTTAGCTTAACAAACTGAGTGTGTTAAAACAAAACAATCCTTCATTATAACACTGCTCTTCCTACATCATCCTGTATTCTTTTGTCAGCTACTTTGACACTTAACTTGGTGTTTTATATACAATTAGGCTGGTGCATTAACATTTTTAAGAATGATTCAGAAGACTAATTTAGTTTAAATTTATTGCTGCAATATAAAAATATTTTCAAATAGTTTGATATGATGACGTATTTATGTACAGGAAAATCATAGGATGGTTTTAATTTATCCTCCTTTAGTTGCGTGCCAGGATGATACGATCTCTTGCAGAAGAAATTTCTGATATAAAGCTGTAAACTGGTAGCCTAATACATGTGGGTATTTTTAATGTAATTATCACTAAAATATTCCTTTGGTTTGTTGAAAAGTAAATGAGAATTGAGAAAGAATAATTTGCTGTGTGATCTCAATGCTTTGAGTGGAAGCATCTATTAAAAAAAAAAAAAAATTCAGACTGAAATAGAAAGAGGCCAGAAAAAAATTTAATTACAAATTCAGAGTGTTCATCACATTTTTTTTTCAATCTTTAATTGGTAGTAATTTACAGTCAACTGCTTTTTTTATTAAGCTATTTCAGTTCCTCTAAAGAAAGCATGTTTTAATTTTACACTTAAAGCCCACGTATTAACTACCTTGACAAAATGTATTTTCTCCCTTTAAGACAGATTAGACCCCACTTGTTTATCTGTACAGAAACTTGAATCAAAGGTGATGAGTCTTCTAGATGCTAAACATTTGTAAAAGAAAAAAAGAATGATCTAGAATTTTTCCTCTGGAGTGTTACAGTTTTATTTCTTCTTTTGCAAATTAAAAACAGTAGCTCTGCATCTACCTAAGAATAAGGTTGGGGGTTTTATCCCTAAAATAAAGTATAATATATATTTTCTGAGTCATAGTCAGACTTAATTAAATCATATATTTTTTTTAAATTAAACTTGAGAATTATTTTTTGAGTAGTAAAAATTTCTGCATTTATATAACTTCCTTCAAACAATATAATGTAAATCCATAACAGCCTAATCCTGTACCCTGTAAGCAGACTGGCACTATTAGAATGGCAGTGGCTCTGCAGAACTGGATTGATTAAATTGGAGTAGAATTACTAGCATAATATTTGTCTGCAGTGCAGTCTTTACATAGTGTGGAAGCTTTCACAAAAGCTTAAAATGTGCATTCATGACAAAAGCTGGTAGGAGTAGGAATGTGACACTTTACAGTAAGTAGAAAGTAGACAGACTTAATATTTTCAGCTATAGTTACAGGTTCTGTGAAGAAAGATGCACATACTCTCTCATGCAAGGTATTATGAAGAAATTAAAGAATTTTGTATAAGACTTAAAGTCTGAAAATATGGTTAAAATTTCTTTTTCCATTGCATCTCACTGAAGCACAATTATTTGAGTCCAGAAAGTGAAAAGCCTAATAATTTACATATGTTTATAAATTTTGGAAAGAAAACTTTGTAATCTTTGTAAAAAGAAACTCCTTGGAAATTTAGCACTTCAAGCTGTCCATGGCATGTAAACTTTTTAAGAAGTCTTTACTTAGCTTTTTCTGGGTAGTGAGAAGGAGCCAGGTCTCTTGGAGACTGTTCTCTAAAGAGACTAAGAAGCCGTTCTCCATCAGGCTTAATTTAATTTAATTTCCTGTTTTCTTTTTCCTAGGTTGGCTAAAGACTTTTGATGATTACTTCAGAGATCAGACACAGCATATTTTAAATAACATGGTTATAAAACTGCAAGAAGACAATCGAAGGAAATTTATATGGTCTGAGATTTCTTACTTTGCAAAATGGTGGGATGGAATAGATAGCCAAAAAAAGGATGCTGTTAAAAGGTTTGAATACAGAGCTTTTCTTTCATGTATCTTGTGTTGAGACTTTGTGTGTTTGACTACACTGTAAACTTGAGATTTAACTTGTGATGTAGAACTGCTAGAATAACCAACTGCTTCAGGTCTGACTTGTTGGGCTTGGTTCTGCTGTCTCCCAGTTTTAAAATAAAAATCTGCTCAGAGAAGTGGAGACAAATTACTGAGTTGCCTAAAAATTTGACTTAAAATTCCCATATACAACCATGTACGTGTCATTCAAATTATAAGGGAGTAACAATTATAAACTTTATCTGAAATTACACTAAGGAATTTGCAATAAATTAAATACAATCTTTCATATTAGGTATTTATGTATGGTGTTTTCTTCCTTGTTATAGCACATGTTAAGATTTTGTGAGATTTTTATTTGAATAAAAATTTGTGGCTACCTTGTGTTTAAGTACAAATTGTTTTTATAAATATGCAGCTGCTTTCATGGTAAAGTAGTAAGTACTCTACACACTTGCTCTTCTTTGTAATTTTTAAAATCACAAGTCAAACTGGAACATAGAAATAAAAGGTTTGCGTAGGCATTGAGACAAGGAAGCAGGCTGCTTGGATAAACGTGCATGGATCTAGCTTAGAGTTTTCAAAAAGTGGGAAATTTTTTTTCTTATTTTTACTTGGCTTTAAGACAGGATCTGACAGTTCTTAGCTCATCCTTGTGATGGCCTCCTACTCATGCCCCTCTTCGAGACGCATGTATGCATTAGGTCTGTGAAATCTTCACAGCTGGAAATGTTAGGTAAAGGTGGAAATCTTGGGCTCTAGATAAAAAAAATTACTAAAATTTTTATGTGCAGTGGGTGAGTATTATAGCACGGCTGTTCCTTTTTTTTGATGTTAAAATATCCCTTGGAACACAGTAAACAATAAATGGTAGTCACTAGTTAACTGTGTCTTCTCTTCAGGAGTCAGGTGTTGATTAAGCTGCACTTGAGACTGAAGACCTGGAGAAGCTGCACTTGAGATTATTTTTGTTGCATGCTTCTCATTACTCTTATTGGTATCATCTGTGATGGGACTAAGTTTGATGAGCTCACTGTGCTTTTTCTTGAATTCATTAAACACCTCTATGCTGATGAGCAATATAAGTGCTGAAACTGTAGGGACAACTTGATGCTGGGAGTGCAGTCTTTATGTTCACTGACAATAAAGAGACTGGGTTGTCCTGTGACCTGTTTCAAGAAGGCATTTTAATGAGCAAGATGTTCTGAAGCCTTTACAAATGCAATACACCTCCAAGATCTATCAGCTCTCTAAAACTCTGAAAAGAATATTAGATCAAAGATAGGGAGATATTAGCAGTGCTTGAAATGTGCAATGTCTAAGCATCTTGCTCAGTTGGCCTTCAGTGCTGTGGCACATATATTTCATTTTTATAATCTGTGCAGGAAACAGCCTTCTGCCTGATTTTTAAAAGAACCTAATATGGCACATACAGTGGAGCTGGTTTTCATTGCACAAGGGCATTAAATAGTTCACTGTACAACAGTTCATCTTTTCCCTCTTTGATTAAAGACATATAGTCCAGTGATGGAAGTAGCACAGACAATTTAGATTTTGGAATCATGTTGCTAGTAAATGCCTGTTGATATACAGGAATTGATTTTAAGAGTGTGTTTTCATACAGAAGATTCTGAATATGATTTATGTATTTTTCAGGTTAATAAAAGATGGACAATTTGAAATAGTAACAGGAGGGTGGGTCATGCCTGATGAAGCTTCTAGTCATTATTTTGCTGTAATTGACCAACTGATAGAAGGACACCAGTGGCTAGAAAAGAACCTTGGTATGTACATTAATCTAAAATTTAACTATATTAATACAAGAAGTCAATAAGAAAATACTTTTCTTTAAAAAAAGCTTCTGAGGTGCTTTGAAGGCTCTTTTTACACAGCTTTCCTGAAATATTAAATCAGACCACGTACAGCAAGCTTTAGGATCAAGTCTGGTATTTGCCATTCATGTTTGCAGATAAAAGTTCCTGGACAAAATGTACTTGAACAATTTTATGCCACAGCATTATGTAAGGCATACATATTATATTGGCATAACCAAATATTAACACTGGATCATGCTGAATTTTAGATCCCATGTGTGGTCTAAACAGTCTTTATTTGCCTTTTCTGTCTTTCGAAAATCATGACAAAATTCTTAAAATTACTTAAAAATGGATACTACTTTTGTGTGTTTGGATCTATTCTGCCTGCTCTGTGTTCATTAGCTTCTCTTCTGCAAGGCTGTAAAAAAATTATATGCAGCAGCAGCAGCAGTAGTAGTAGTAGTTATAAAGCCTAAGCCCACAGTAATGTTAGAATCGATGAATTACTGACTGCTGTTACATTGGCCTGAACCATTGTGCTGGCTTTGGGATGTTCTTTTGTCTAGTTCCATAAGAAGAGAGAAACCTTTTTATATAAAAAATATTTGTACAATGATTTTAATAATAAATTGACGTTACTTCATCCAATTAACTGAAATTATTTTGGAAAGCTGTTTCACTGTTTTTTTTTAAATTGTAATTTCTGTAAACACAGCTTGACATAATTGGAGGGGGAAGGGAAGACCTAGTAAAAGGGTAATGCATTCCTTACTGTGGTTTTTTTTTGAAAGACAGTGCCAAAGGAACCATGCTGATTAATTAAACAAGAGTTAGATGTAACTTCTTTATTTACTTGCATGAAATTCAGTGAAAAGAGAGTATTAATCAACATGATTGTATTGATCAACAAACTAATAAATAAAAAAATTAGTTTTGAAGCCAAAAAAGATTAACATTATTTAAATAACAGTGAAATTTCAACAAACATTTGTCCAGCCACTTTCACTAATTTTCTTTCAATTCTCTTTTTTAATTGTAACATCTGTTAACTACTTTAGGTGGAAGAGGATGTGTATTAATTAATGATTCCAAATAAAGATGTTTGATGCAAATTTAAAACAGTGTAGCAATAGGGAGTACTATTTTAAAGTTTTTTATTTTCTTAGAATGCCTTACTTATAAGATATTTGATTTTTTGTTGTTTGTATGTTTAACTGTTTAATTCTTGATTTTTAATTCCAGGGTTCTGCAGGACGTTTAATACTTAACTGGGTATATCATCTTAGAAATGTTACCTCATGTGAATTTTTGGAATAATTTTCTTTGTGTGAAAAGTAGAATTTTCTTCCCCTCTTTTGTCAACAGGAGTAAAACCAAAGTCTGGATGGGCAATTGATCCGTTTGGGCATTCACCAACAATGGCCTACCTTCTGAAGCGCACAGGATTTTCCAATATGCTTATACAAAGAGTTCATTATTCCATTAAAAAACATTTTGCAAGACAAAAGACACTAGAATTTTTTTGGAGACAGAACTGGGGTATGTGTTCTTCCTTTGTGTCAATTTATTTTGTTAATTCACACAGGTAAAGTATGAAGAGAACTTGAATAAGTACTGTAGAAATATTTCCAGAAGAGATTTAGTAGAGTTTGTCTAGATTGGAAAAATTTAAACTTGCAATTCTGTTTAAAAAAACCCCTTTCATCTAGCTTATATTTAGGAGATTTTTTTTTCCTTTTTTTTCCTCTTTGAATTACAGAAGGGGAAATGAGAATATCTCTGAGTTAGGAAAGGTACTAAATGTAAAACCATTATTACTGCCATTGTTCCTCCGATCTTCCTTTCTTTTCACTTTTATTTTTGCTTTTAACTTCTCTTGTTTTTTCCATCCTCTTATATTTCTTGCAAGGTACAAGAGAAAAGAGGTGAAAAATTCTTTGGCTTGTTTTAACTTTTTTTCTTCCTCCTCCTTTATTTCCTACAATGTGGAAATAAAGTGTAAGAGCAGGAAAGAACATTTCAACTCATTCAAATATTGTGCTAATGAGGCAGTGACAGCAGGGTGATTAGCTTTTGGTTTGTTTTTTTCTTTGTTTTATTTTGGTGTTTGGTTTTTTTAAATAGTTTTTTAAATCCAATCAAAGTCTAAAAAATGTGTTTTATTACTTCTAAAATTCTGAAAATTGCAGGTTTATCTGGGTAAAACACACCTAACATTTGTTCCTGTCTTTCTCAATCAGCTGGTGCTTCACTAGGACATTCCAATCTTGGTTGTATGTCTGTTTTTACTGTCTTTATACATATGAGGTACATACAAAAATAGACTCAAGATATGGATATTCAAAATAAGAAATTGTCTAGATGTGGTATCTTTCCACTACAATCCTTGGATGTGGAAGTGATTTACTTTTGGCAAATCTGAGAGGTTTTATTTTAAAGTTTTACTCTATTTAATTCCAGATTTGGGATCCAGTACAGATATTCTTTGTCATATGATGCCTTTCTATAGCTATGATGTTCCTCATACTTGTGGCCCAGATCCGAAAATCTGCTGCCAGTTTGATTTCAAAAGGCTTCCTGGAGGAAGAGTAAGTTGCCCTTGGAGAGTCCCACCAGAAGCCATTCATGCTGGAAATGTTCAACACAGGTACAGTTTTTACATATTCCTCAAGGGAATAACATTTAAATAATGTAATTATGCTGATCAAAGATGACATCTGGCATAGCTTGGTGAATTTAGCAGCTCATCTCCACTAAGCTCACTGCTGCCATGGTGGGGTGCGGAAGAGAATCAAAAGAGTAAAATGAGAAAACTCATGGGTTGAGATGGAGGAGAGGCCTTGGATCTGTGGAAGCCTTGCTCAGGAATAACGATCTCGCTGTTGTCTACCCTGTCATCAGAGCAAATCCAGATCATATATCCATACTGGCCGCTGTGACTCTACCCCAGCCAAAACCAGTACAAGTTTTTAAAATAAGCTTATCATAGGTAAACAATGCCTATTACATAACCTAGTGTTTGCTTCTTAGTTGGGAACATAACTGTCAGTGAAATTAGAGGAAAAGTTATAGTTAAGGAAGGGGCATTTAAAATTTTTTTTCTCTTCATGATACATGAATCAATCTCTGAGTGACAGAACACAGTCATCTGCTTGGACTCATGCTACTGGTTTTCTTTGTCTTTTGTGAATTTTATAAATAGTGATCTGTCCCCTGCGAGTGGGACACTTCAGGGACAGAATGATGTAGGGGGCTGCAACTACAAACAGTGGGATATTTCCCGTGGTATATCCTTGAAAAACTTGGCAATCTGTGGCCTAAGTTTTCTGAAGTGTAAACCTTAGGTTAATCTGTTTCCTGTTTCTTTGTGCCCAGGGTGAAAATTCTTATTTACTTGGGTTTTAGTTTTCAAATAGAAACAGTGAGTTGTTTTGCCACAGTTGAGAATCAAATTTACACTTCTACAAAACTGCATCTCAATTTTGGGGTGACAGGAGTGGGAGGTGGAGGTGGGGAGTTGGGGAGGGAAAGTAAAGGAAGAACAAAAGGAAAAGCATACCAGATATATTAAGAAGAGCATGGTGACCTTTTGGTCCTTGATGCTGAAGTTTTAAAGTGATGATGTGATGATGATGGACTGTACTTGTCTACATGTCAAGTAGGCATCGTTTTTTTTCTGAGTAAAAATTCTGATAAACATCATGAAAACTTCACTTTAACAAAATTCAGTTACAAAATATTACTGAAGATAAAACCAAAATTAATCATGAAAACTTCACTTTAACAAAATTCAGTTACAAAATATTACTGAAGATAAAACCAAAATTAAACAAAATACGTTACAGCTGATGTACTTAAAGGTAGAAATTGGAATGATGATAGGAAAAAGAGAGTTTTAATCAAGTAGAGAGAACAAAGATGATGGTGACAGGAGAAAAGTAGAAAAATTGTGAACACCCAGTGCCTATTGCATGTCAAGAAAAATTCAAATGTCATTAAATCACAGTTGTGAAAAATATTGATTATATATCTCAATTTGCTGAGACAAATATTTGCAGAGGAGCAACAGCTTGCTTAACAAATATGTGAAACATAGAGGCTATAAATATAATTTAGACTATCTGCTTGAAAAAGTCTTTTTAAGAATCTTGTTTTTAAATTATTCTTAATCTCTGCACTTCCTAGATGCAACCCTTGCATAACAATCTAAATTAGATCTAAAAGAAATATGTTTTCACATGTCAGAAGATACTAAAGAATAAGATAAATGGGGCAGGGATGTAGTGAACTTACAATCAAGTTGAAGTGATTATGTCTCAATACGGTCTCTGAAACTTAATATTTTGCATCATCTTCATTTAGATGAAAGCAGTTTTGGTGTCTAACAGAAACATCAGAATGCTGTATTATACCTATGGGAAAAGAAAAACATGGTCTTTGAGCTGGAAGTTGAATTATTTACCACACTTCTAGTGTCTAATTTCAAATAAACCCACTAAAACACAGGAAGTAATGCTTTGATGGAGAGTGCTAAAACATTATGTGTATTTTTTGGAAAAGTTGGACTATTGTAGAAAACAAAGAATGTTATTGCTCTGAGCTTTGTAATAACATGTTTTAGAGTTGTTATGATGAGATGTATGAGTTCCAGAATTGAAAAATCTGTCTTTACATCATAAGTTTTCCAAGGTTGTAGGTTTGCAGCATGCTAATTAATCTGCCTCTTACCTCTGATTGCTTTAAGACTAGAAAAATACAGGACATTCATGGATTTGAAAAAATCAGTTAATTTAGAGACCAGGTTTAGATCACTGACCTTTTTTCAATGCCAAAGCTACAACAAAATTAAACAGAATACAAAAATTATTAAACCCCAGATCTGGAATACTCAGCTGAGATTGTTGCTTTTGATTTCAATACTATTATGGCCTTACATTTGTATTAAAGAGATCCTGAGTTGAAAACTTCAGGCTAGTAGTTGTTGGATTTTTCATTCCTTGCCACTTAAATTGTGACCTGATAGGAAGGAATGAGGCAGCAACCTAATTCAAAACCTGTACGTGTTTAATTACACTTCATAACAGCTTATATAACAGGTTATAAAGACTACTATTGCACTTGCCCTGATTTGCAGCTGCATCTTTATCCAGATGTTTGAATGCTGAAGTGGGAAGTTTTTCACATTAGCAAGAAAAAGCAGCTGTTGCCATTTGTTTTTTGTTGTGGGGTTTTTGTTTGGTTTGGTTTGGTTTGGTTTGGTTTCGTTTGTTTTCATTTGGTTTGGTTTAGTTTGGTTTTTTTTGGGTTCTTTGGTTCTTTTTTTTCCTTGAATGGAAATGGTTGTTCGCAGAAGCACAGTTTGTTTAGGTGTGTGTGTGTCTCTCTCTCTTAGGCATGAAATAGGAGAGTCTTTACTGCAAGTTATGTGCTTCAGAGAAGAAGCAGAGAGTGGAATTTCCTCTTCACCAGCTACTGTTCAAAAGCCCAGTTTTGCCCTTCAACTTTTTTATCTTTATGGCCACGTTGTATGGTCATGTGATGGTTAATGTTTGTGATTGCCTACCTCAGGTGGCTATTGCTCCTCTTCCTTTAGCATAAGAAGGGTCAAAATCAGCCATGTTTATTGTTTTGGTATTTATTTACTCAAATACTTGGGTTTTTGCATTAAAAGAAATTGTGGTACAAAATGATTTTCTTTATTTTCTTTATTTGTGGGAGATCTCATGCATTCAGTGATAATCTGCAAACTTGAAAACAAAAAGTTTATCATGACTGATCTCCTGAGTGGTTTTCTGATTTTCGTTCAGGTAGGCAGGATAAACAGATCAAAATGTATCTAATTCTATTTCACTGGGGAACAATAAAGGGAAAAATTGATGAGACTCAGTAGAATTTTTTTTTTTTTCTCCAGAGGCATTTTCTTGCCTTCACTGTGCACTGTCTGGAGCTTTGTGCTGGCACTTTAACACTCCTGTATGAACTAGTGATTTAGAAAGTTATTTGAGACAAACTTAGAAGGATATACCCAGATTGATGTTCTTTGGTGTTTTTGCAATTAAAAGTGGTTTCCAATGGAGGAAGATCTTGCTATCCCGTTAAAAACATGTAGTAATCCCACAGTTAATCAGTACTTTAAGAAAGGAGGAGTAGCAATACTGATGAATTTTGCAGGATACTTGGAAAGAAACCAGAGGAGGACTTTGAAGAAAGATGTCAAAGTCCAATATCCTGTTGACTGTAACTTGTGTTTTTCAATACTAAAGTATGTTTTCAACCTTAGCTTTTATGTGGAAGATTTGAGTTAGACTGGCTCCATACAAGGAAACATTGCCAAGTCTTGTGTTGTGCCAATTGTTCTGGTAGCTATGTGGTGAGGAACCTTTTGTGTTTAAATCTTAGGACCTGTTGAAACTCATGTAAAGTATTGATTGGTAATCTGAACTATAAATCCACTAATAAACGGGGGACGGGGAGGGGGGGAGCCAATAGCTGGGTAAATTCTAGTCTCGTTAGAACTCTTCAGATCCTTAGCTAAAGTTAATATTGTGGCCCCTTTCTCCCTCCAGCATACAGTCAGACCTTGTGTTTATACAGTACTTCTGCAATCAGATAAATAAGTAAACCCTGACATGCTGTTCAAAGAAATTGGGGTTTCAAATATATTGGGCTAGAATTTTTGTGTAGATGTTTATATAGCAATTCTTCAAGAGTGTGAGTTGAGAGGTAATTTTGCTAGATCATTTATTGAAAAGACATGAAGAAATAAATGAGCTTCATTACAGTCTGAATTTTCTGTTATTTTGTCTTTAAAGCCTTGAAATTTGTATTTCTGTTTTCTTAAATACATTACTATGGTTTATATTTCCTATGAGAATTATTTACATAATTTTAATTAGAGAGTATCTGAAGATGCTGATAATAATTGTGACTTGAAAGGGGGAGGGTTGAAAATGGACTTTTTCAGTAACCTAGATATCAGACTAGTGATTCTTAATACATTGCTGCTGTGGAACTGATAGTTTACCCATCCTAGAATTAGTAGGTGCCAAGTATAATTTTGCAGTTTTTTCTGTGTGTGCATGTGTGAATATTTTTTTTCTGGGTTGTTTGGGGTTTTTTTTAAGGCCAAAAGCATAAAAGCAGTGGGTTTAATTTTTAAGGACTCAAAGATTCAAGAGGAATAGCTCTAAGACATGTAAGAAGCTGGCTAAAAGGGAGAACAGTGATTTTTAGCAGCAAACTTTCTCGTGAATTCTTTATTTACAAGGCTGGAGTTCCTCAGAGATTAATTTGTGGGCAGTTTTTCTGCCAAGGACATGAAGATATGAAGCAAAGTATCAAGGGAAGGTACCAGAGGGGATGGGAAACCCTTGCTTATTATTGTAAATAGAGGCTGGAGAGGATTAGCATTGTTATCTAAATATAAAACAGGTAAACATATTGAACTCGAGGTTAGTTTTGGCACAGACAAAAATCGATCCAGGCTGCCCTTCTGCTTGATATGAAGCTTGATAAGCTTATTGAGGGATTTAATTAGCATGGTGTTTGCAATAATAGTAGGTTGAATATGGTGTCCCTGTGGGAGGAATTGCATCCAGCTTTTTGTTACAAAGTGAGATAACAAGAGTTTTTTATATCTTGTTTAGGGACATCGTGATGTACAACTTGGCATTGTCTTGCCAAATGCTGACGTTTTTCCCTCTGTCTTCTGAATTGTACTTCTTTTTTCTCTCCTAAAGGGCTTGGATTATATTAGATCAGTACAGGAAGAAGTCAAAGCTTTTCCGTACAAAAGTTCTGTTGGCTCCACTTGGGGATGATTTCCGCTATACCGAGAGCTCAGAATGGGATCAGCAGTACCAGAATTATCAGAAGCTGTTTGATTACATGAATTCTCGTCCTGAGTGGCATGTTAAGGTAACTACAACACAAATCCTGGTTTGTGGAGAAAACAGTATTTCTCAGTACTCTGAGATTCTTCACAGAAAAAATAATTGTGGTTAGGTTTGGGTTTTTTTCAAGTGTGAAACTTTATGTATTATTTAACAGCAGATTGATCTGTCTTGGTAGCTTACATTTTTTTTTACCTTTACTACATTCTCTCCCCACAAAACAAAAACTTTGCTATTAATAATACCAGCTTGAAAATTATAGATAGGTTCCAAACTATAGTTTCCAAACTATCTCCAAATTTGGAAAAAAGCTAGTAGGTTTAATTGTTTTCTTAGTGCTCCTGTTTTCAAAGGCTTTAGGCATTCTTACTTAAGACTCATAGGCTTTGTTGCTTAAAACTATTGCATTTTCTTATTAGAAGTTCAAGAAGATTCTGTTGCTTTGTTTGCGTCCTCTTGGTTTTACATGCTGGCACATCTTGTTGAATATAATAAAATCTGAGACTGACCTGGCTACAAAAGGACTGAGTATAATAACACAATCATCAGAGGAGTTCTGCTTCAAATCAACAATTATGTGTGCGAATTAAAATACACATTCATATGCTCTATGTGTAAGCTGCTCTATGTATAAGGACTTATTGTACTACTGATGTTCTCTGTATTCTGACAACTTTTCATCATCTTTCAGCATGACAGTAACAAATGGAGGCCACAACCTTGGGTTTTTGAGTGTCACCTGAGAGTGACAAAAAGTACTTTTGCTGCTTGCACATTTAATATTTTTTTAAAACCTGGTCTGGTATCTTCCGTATGGTTTGTGTGTGCATCTCCCCTGATTCTTCCAAATGTGCATTTGAGTAGTGCCTGTAGTATGCTATTACTTTTTGCTGACTTCTGGACTTGTGTTCTGCATAAGAAAGATGATTTCTTGGGATTATATTTTATCTGAAAACTGGATTTTATGTGTTTCCTATGGGATGTGGGTGGCATGATGTATGGTGAAGGACCACTATGTCTTAGTGGAGGGAGATAGACTACTCAAATATTTTAAATCTAAAGCCCATCTTTTAAAACTTAAGCTTGCTGCTATCACTAGCTTTACTTCTGTCAAAAATATATGTACTGTACAGGTAGTTATACCTTTGATACTAACAACAACATATTTTCTGTAGTTCTTACTAACCTGGGCTGGATGATTTTGTCTCTGGGGCAAAAATCCAGAAGAAGGCTCTAGCTCATTCTTCAAGGACCAGTGCTGTCCTGAGACCTCTGAAAGTTCCTCTTTTGAAAGGTTATGCTCAGCCAATTGTCAAGGATTCTAGCAATCTGCTTCATGAGCTTAGGTGTGCCCACCTGGAGTCACACTAACCCTTGGTTTCCTCATGGAAGTATGTGACCCTTTTTCTGGTTTTTAATACCCAGACAAAAAGATATTAAATCCTCTAGGCCTGCCACTTCCTGCGTAGGGTATTTTGATCAGCTGGATCACTGTTGGCATTGGAGCATTTCTCCTTTCCAATTTGTTCAGATACTAAGGCTTTTCTCTCTCAGTTTTTTGTTGTTTTTTTTTTTCTTAGTTGTTTGTTGCCTGTCTGTTGGGTTTGGGGTTTTTTTTTGGTGTTTTTCTGATTTGGTCCGACTAAAAAGCCTGTCCCCATCTTTCCTGCAATGCCCCTTTCTGTACTGAAAGGCTGGAGTAAGGTCTTCCCAGAGCCTTCTTCTCTCCAGGCTGAACAACCACACCTCTCTCCTCGTAGGGAAAGTGTTTCTCTTACCACTTTTGTGACTCTTCTCTGGACATGCTCCAACAGATCCATCTCTTTCCTGTACTGAGTTGAAATGCCTTTTTTGGAAATACTTCTTGTATTGAGTTTTGAAGTGCTATCCAGTTTGTCTGCAAAGTGTGCAGGGGAACTTTAAAGATTTTTAGGATAGGTTTTCTGCTATAAATCTGCTGGAAGAGTGGCATGTTTCTGAAATGTATATGGAACCAAGCATATTCATTCTCTTTTTATTTTCTACATAATGAAAATGGAATTTTGTTACAGTAATTTTAATTTTCACTCAGGCCCAATTTGGAACTTTATCTGATTACTTTGAAGCTCTGCGCAAAGAAAGCAATTTGGGTGAAAAGAGCAGCAATTCATTTTTTCCTGTTTTAAGTGGAGACTTCTTCACCTATGCAGACAGAGATAATCATTACTGGAGTGGGTACTTTACATCACGACCCTTCTATAAACACCTGGACAGAGTCTTGGAATCCTACATAAGGTAAATCCTGCCATCTGGTACATTCATAACATGTTTCTTGTTGCACAGAAGAGATGAATGTGTAAGTATTTGTCATGGTTTAACCACAGGCAACCCCTTGCTCACTCCCCCACCTGCAGGATCTTGAGGAGGATTGGAAGGGTGAAAGCTACAAAACTCATGAATTGAGACAAAAGTAGTTTAATAGGGAAATCAAAAGCCACACATGCAACCAAAACAAAGTAAGGAAGTAGCTATAGTGTGGACTTCTTTAGAGAGAAGTACAATGGTGTGAATTTTACAAAGGGTCTCAGAGGAAGCTGAGAAATAGCCAGGAATATTGTGTACCAAGTGATCTAAGACTGCTGTTTTTTTGAAAACTGTCTGCATCTTTAAAGAAAAAAATTTTTGCTGAATTTTGGTAATTGAGTATTTAGGTGGTTCTCTCTTGTAGCAGACATAAGATGATTTAACTGTGCTATAAAGCTTCAAATAGAAATCCAGGGCAAATGGATATGATGCAAACCATGGACATTTAATGTATAGCCTTCCTTAAGAATTACAATTTTTTTCTGTAATGGATGCTGCAGCAGTGGAACAAGCAAGAGTCGTGTGGAAAGTGGCATTTCCAAGTGAGCTTCGAAAGTAGTGTTCTGGAGGCAGATACAAGTACCTTTCAGAAGAGAAACTGTATCAAGTAGAACTTGTTATATTTCTTCCAAGGAATCTTGTTTTTGCTGTGGTAAAGTCGATGATTCATCACAGGAATCTTTAATTTTCAGTGAAAACAATGTTGTTTAATACTGATGTTGAAGAAGACAAGATGTGCAAAACAGCAACAAAAGCAGGACAGATAATGTTCTTATAAGTTGAATTATCTAGTTCATTTTTTTCATCGTTTCGATTAAATTCCTTTCTGTTTCTTAAAATGCAGCAAGGTTTTAATTTCCTTCAGCTTCATCTTAGTTTATTTTTTCAAGGTTTTTAGTTGTGGTTACTTGTAATTTTTCTGGTTTTTATTACTCAGATTGCAGAAAACTTCATATGAATTTGTTTAAAACAAATAGTATTTAAAATTTTACATAATAAAATATATTCTTTAAACATTTCAGTTGCCTTTAACTTCTGAAAAAGGTATAGGTAAAGAATCTCTGGAGAAACAATCTGTCAGTGTTCTTATGTATTAAAGTATAATTTTAAAAAATATCTGTGAAATTTTACATTTTTCATTGTCCTTTGTTAATAACATGTAAGAACAGAATTTATAGATACATTTTCATTGTTTTAATATCAGAGATTTTGTCAGTTTTGTTTTCAGAAACGATGAGAATCTTCATGAATGTCACATTAGCTATAAGCACAGCAGAAATAGGGGTTTCATTTTTTATTTTTTTAAAGTAAAAGGGAATACAGTAGGATCATATTTAATCTTCAAACTCATGGTAATTATTTCCATAGCATTTTTTGAGCTAACATCCATATAGCTTTCTGTCCATATTTGTGAGGGAAGGAGCCATGAACAGAAGGTAAACGCACATGAGTATGTTCTTTACCAAAGATGAAAGTTTTTAAGTTCTAGCAGTACCAGAATTAAGTAGCACTTCACTGTTACTTAATAGCCAGGAAACAGTGTTCAGCCTCAGGATCCCATGTGAAAACTAACCATTTACGCAAGAAAATGGTTGTTTAAGGCTTTTCCTGTTTGAAAAGAGTTTTTTTGGGGGTTGTGTACTAAAGAAGTGTAAGAAAGCTTAAGGATTTTATAGACAATGATTTGAGACATTATTGACTTTTTAATCTTTAATGAGAGATGAAGTAGTTTAAAGTGCGATAAAATATGTGACCAGAAGTTTATTTAATGTAATGAAAAGAGACAAAAACCAGCAGCCTAGTTTGAGACAAGTTAGGGACAATCTGTGGTTTTATTAGTTACTGATGTAAATCATGAAAAATTACAGTAAATCTGCAGAAAAAACTATTGAAGTGATTTAGAAGATGAACTGTGATACTTCTAACTATACTGTTGAGTATAAAATATTACATCTTGAGAGTTCCAAAATCCCTTGGAAAAATTATTTATTTATGTTAAATATATACTGGACCTAGGTAAGGTAAGCTAGTGTAGGCCTTGACAAATCAGTGAAGCAAATTTTGGTCTATTTAGAGTGTCCTATCAGGGGCAGATACTACAAATTACAATGGAGTGGAAAATTTCTGAAAACTATATTAAGTCCTCTGCAATAGTTTGAAACAGAGGTGAGAAAACCAAGGCTTTATACAGCTTTTATGGAAATTAGATGCTCAACTATAAGCTGAAGTGTTCTCTAATACAATGTTGTATTTCTGAGTGTCTTTCATCATTGACAATTGAACCATTTTAGTGTTTAGGAAAATACTGAGACATGAAAGGAAAATTCTGCATCTGAGAGACATCCCTATTAATAGAAAAGAAAATTAAATTAGTATTAGTTGTGGGGAAGAAAATGTCACCTTACTTTAAGGACTAAAATTTCTTGTGTTCTTTTCTTTATAGCTAAGTTTAGTGTTTAGTGGCTATCACAAGATTTTTTTAAAAAGGGTAAAATGCTTTTGGACAGGGTTTATTCACTAGATGAATGAGCATCTGCTGCCTTTTTTTTCAACTAAAATATTTTCATTTTTCTTTGAAATTAAGCTGCAGTAGGACAAAGTAGGAGGGATGCATAGAAGCAGGAATTTGCACTAAGCAACATTTAAATATGCAGTGATTAAGGTTAATCTAGCACTGGTATATGTATAAGTATAGGAGTTAAAACTTTTTAACACCTTGCTTTTGTATGTAGCCTCTGAGCAACTACCTAACCTGTGAGAGCAAAATCTCGTCCTGTTCGTGAAATATTGACAATATGAAAATAGTTTGGGCTGTTACATGTACAGTGCATCTTCCAGTTTATTTGGGTATGTGGTAATTGCAGTTTTTATATGACTGTGACCGATGTGTTGTATAAAGATGAAAACCGAATGTAAAGACATTTTTCATGTTAACAATGAATTCCATGCATAGTCTGAAAACCAAGGGGTTTTAGTTAATTTTTTTTTGTTTTATTTGGTTTAAAATTGAATGCATGCTCTCACTGGCAACTTGGGTAAATGAAATATTTAACTTATTTTCCTTTTTAAAAATTTATTATTTGCATGCCTAGAAATTAACATTACAAGAAAATATGTTGTTATGATTTCTTTGCTTTTTCTGTCATTGACCTCTATCATCATTTTGCTTCAAGTACTTGGGAAATGTTCATTAACATCCAATAAATTTTGGAAAATAATCTGAGACTTTTCAGACTTGCAAAAATAGAACTGTAACATTTTAGGAGAAGATAGGAAAAAAGTTAACAGGTGTTTTCCCAGAATTTATGCAGGCATTTTTGTCAGTCAAATACCCATAATAACTGGCAATTATGGGGATATTTTTTGTAAAATAAATTCACATTCTCATAAAGTGAATGAGACTCTAGTGATAATATTTTAGTGCTAGGCTTTTGCAACAGATGTAGAAGAGAAAGGCTCTGCATTTTGTTCAGTGTAAGATTTTTGCAATCCAGTGTTCTATCCATTCAGGTGAATGTTTAATGAGTGGGTACTTAAGCCTTTAAAAGAATTTAGTTTACTTTAATTGCAAATGGCAGAATAGAAACTCGATGGTGTACAGATTAGTATATTTATTTAAAACAAATTTATTTTATTAATAATTTTTTTTGAAATGCAAATTGTAAATTTCTTATAGGGCACTCTATCCATACTGTGAGGTTTGAAGAACAAATCTGCATACCTCACACATTTATGAGTGTGTATTTCAGTTTGCACTGTCATATTTTTATTTTAAATGTCCATTTTCCATCACAGAAGTCTTGCAGGAAACTACAGTGTAAAGATAGGTTAAAATGAGCAAGAAAAAGTTTTATAGAGCTTATGGGAGTATTTATTCTTTAGCTCAAATGTATATTGCTTTTTACATTTTAACCCTGTATAAATATTTCATTATTCTCTGCAATTCCAGGGCAGCTGAAATTCTCTATGCCTTGGCTTTAGTACAGTCCAGTAAATCTGAGAAGATGAGTATGTTTCCTTCTGTGGATAACTATAAGTTGCTGACAGAAGCTAGGAGGAATCTTGGACTCTTCCAGCATCATGATGCTATTACAGGAACAGCCAAAGATTGGGTAGTTGTGGATTATGGCACCAGGTAATTTATTATAAATGCATAAAATTAAATTTCATTTCCTTTTGCATTTTTAGATCTGTTTATGTCAGATATACAAATTTGATACAGCAACATACTCCACTGAAAGTTTTGAGGTGCTCTACATGAGAAATAGATTTGATTACACCTGCTCTTCATTTATGAAATATTTTTTAACCCTCTGAGTAAGAATTTGATGCTTGAACAAAATTTTGATATGTCAAAATGTAGACACATTACTGAGATTTCCTTAATAACAGAATTTTTCTACAGTAAGTAGGAGAACTTTTGATATTTTTATATATTTATGTATATATTTAAGTGTATGTTCCTTGGAAAATCTCACATCCTCTGTAGCCTACCTTTCTTAAAAGTGGGAAATCTTTTTTGTGTTGAAAATTTTCTATTTGTCTGTCACTGTTTATTATTTCATCTGGGGGGTATTTCTCAGTATTGAGAAATTATTCTGCTAGTGTCTTCATAGAATTTTTTTTAAGAATATTGCATTATATATATAATGCAATAAATATATAATAATATATAACACATATGTATATGCATATTCACAAGCTTTAATTGGGGGTTTGTTCAGAAAATTGTTTAATATTGGGATGTTACGAACTAGTAAATTTGATTGAGGTGATGATGGTAGACTGATAATACAGCATGTTTATTAAATAATTGTCTTAAATGCATCTAAAATTCTCTTTCTGGTTTAAAATTTTTCACTACATGTTTTTTTAAATTCCATATTTTCAATCTCCTAAATCATAATTATCCACAATGCACTTACATATGAGAGAGTAAAGAAAAGTGCTTTTTTCACTTTGCAAATAAAATTATCCAGCTCTGTGTATTTAGAAATTTGTGGACATCTTGGTAGTTTGTATGGTTTTGAGTTTATAATTTTTGTGTTTCTGATTGTTCTCTTAATCCTGTGTAAACACAGGATTGACTTTGTGACCAGTGTTTCAGGCTTGTCTCCACTATGGAAGCTGAAAATCAAATATACAAATTGCAAGTTTTCCTAAGATTAGCATTTTGAAGAAGTACTTGGTATTCTGAGGTTGCACCTTTGGTAGCACAGCATACCAGGAGGAGATGTACCTCACTTTCAGTATGGAAGAATATAATTCAGAATGTTTCTGCATTTTCCAGGCTGGTCACCCATTACAACTAACTGTTCTTAATTTCATGCTATATTGATGTTAAAAATGTTATTAATTTTTCTGCAACTCATATTTTTGAGTGCTTTAATGCTTTTAATTTTTGATGTTGCAACATTGAATAAAACCAATTGAAAACCAAGTAAGATTTAAAATGTTTTAACAGGCTTTTCCATTCAATAATGAACGTGAAGAAAGTGATAACTGACTCTGCTCATCTTCTTATCCTAAAGGACAAAAATGCTTATAACTATGACACAGCAACTCCATTCCTGAAGATGGTGAGCTCTCTTCCTTGATTTTTTCCCAAAATGAAATGTGAACTGTGTCTTTTGAATACAGTTTGAGTAGTCCTGGGAAACATTGAACTAAATTTGCAGCTAATGCCTTCTAAGAAATGTGCTACTTATCACTCTTCATATTAATTGAAGATATTAGAGAGTAAAAAGTGAACTGTCAGCAGTTGATGCTGAAAAAAACCCACACAGCTAAAGGAAAGGGAATTGTTTTGCTTCCCTTTGTGAGTAAGATAGTAAAAGCAGACGTTCTGATTTTCTTGTGGGCATAAATTTGTTAGTGACTTAAGTGATGCACATATGTAAGTACATATAAAACTGTAATTTGACTGCACTTGTAACTTAAGAAATATGGGAAGAAGAAAATTTCCATCCCTAACAGAAGCCTAACCTTAGTTTGCAAGATTAGGTCTACACAATACCTTGTGCTCTTTTTCCTTTGCTAAAATTATTTGAAACAAAATTATTTGAAAATCAATTAAATGGATGATAAAGTCACCAATGGATCCTCATGTATTATTTTGAGACCTATTTCACAATGAAGAGCATCTTGAAGAAACACACTTGCTTATATTGCTTCCTTTCAGAATTCTTATTTTCTTCATTTTCTAAGCAAAAGTCCTCTTATGTGATAGCTAGGAATTTTTGGGGAGTCTACTTAAAGTGCATTTACCCAGAAGACAGACAAAATGAGATGCTTTAGTGTCTTTGTGTATAAACACTCAGGGTTAAGACAGTCTTTATGATATGATTTTATCACACTTCTTACATAATAAACACGACCAACAGTCTACTGGTTTAGTTGTGTCAGGTATGTCATAGTTTGAACTACACTTCCAGTCACATGTATACATAAAAAAAAGGTTTAAATAGTTCTTTGTAATTTTTATGACTTTTATAAAAATACATATACATACATACACACACAGAGACACACACACACATATATATATATATATATGCAGCATGTGTATGTTATGTGCTTGTGTGTCACAAATATGTAATTTTTTTCCTCCTTGGAAAATGCATGTGAGCTTTCATAAAGTAGGAATGTTTTGAAGGCACTCATGGGATGAAGGTTTTACTTCTGCTCTGAATTACATTGGAAAACATTGAAATGTTACATTTTACTAAAATTTTGTTGTTCCTGTTCTTCATCAGTCTGAATTAATACCACTGCATTGTAAAAGTACTAATTGCTGCTTAAACTAATTGCCTTGTAGCATACTAATTCAATAAGCTATTATTACCACTGTGAAAGCAGAAATTAAAAAGGAAGTTCCTATTTCAATGAATTTTTTTGTGTCTACATAAAATAAAAAAATAAGGTGATTACAAAAGATTAAGATTTATTTGTATGCCACACAATATCTGCAGCATGTCATTAATCTAGTATCTCTGCTATGCATTGGATATAGCAACAAAAGCTATAAATGTGGGATTTGTAGACTGCTAACAGGAGAACTTCAGGATACTTACAGAAACTTTTCAAACCTTGAGCAGGTTGGAAGTTCAAAGTAGTACATTCATTTTGGAGTACAGTTTGTGGTATTTTGGTGGCTGATAAAAGCTGACTTCAGAGGTGGGCATTCAGAATGAATGTCAAGAGAGCTGGGAAAGACAAATGATGAAGACTATAAGAATGAAAGTGGCTGTTGTTTTCGAGGGGTGAAGAAATCAAAAACACTTAGAGGAACAGAGCACAAGACCATAGCAGCATCATTCCAGCAGGCAGCAGGTACAACCAGGGAAAGTTTCCCTTTCTTGAAAGCAAAAAAAAGGAAGTTGGGAATAAGACACTATTGGAGAATTCCAGAATGACACTACTTGCACTTTTTCTACTCTTCTTAATTATTAGGTGCACACAAAAGCATCGTGTTTTTCTCAGCTGGTAGTGGAATACTTTGTACTTCTTGTGTTAAGTTTTACAAACCCTACATTAGTAAACAAACAAAAAATCACTTGGAAGGCAATACACTGAAAAATAGAAGACACTTAAAGATCCCAGAATGACCCAACTTCGGTTGGATCATGGGTGAGATTCAAACTCTAAAAGTAAAGCTGCAACCATTGCACAATTCCTGTACATCAGTCTTAGTTCTTTCAGTGCAGAAAAAAAAATAATGTATATGACAATTGCTGGATTTGAAAAACATGATTTGGAGGATGTTTTGAGGAACTGAGAACTCTGCATTTCAGTTTCAAAGTCTGTAGTGGTCACCATTGTAAGAACTGACTGGATTGCACTGAGATTCAGCAGTTTGGCTGTTCTCTCACTAGGCTATGCAACAGTGACAGCAATGTCTTGCCTCTGCCTTTCCTCAGTGGAAGTGATCCCTCTACCACACCACACCCCAAATTATGTTTTTTGAAACTTTTCTTTATGACCAATATAAGGTAACAATGAGAGCTCACAGGAGACTACACAGTGAATCCTTGTGATAAGTGCACAGGAGTGTAATGCTTCTCAGTACATTTATAGCGAGTGAAATTTAATAAAAATATGTGATAAATATTTGCAAAATTTGAAGGATGATATTGATTATGAAATCTTGTTTGCAAAAATAAAAACACAAGTATAATAATTTGATTATGGAATCTAATAAGATCTTAAATGATAACAAATACTTCCCAGTGAATTGGCCAAAGTGAATGTCTTTCTTTTGTCAGTGTGAAGTACTTAGTTTACTAAATTTTGTGGCTTGTCAACCTCAGCAATGTGCTAAAATGAGCTTTGGTTTATGATTGTTGTTAACATGGTTTTGTACTCCTCAAAATGCACATAATGGACAAAACTCATATATTATCCAGTTAAATGTATTCAAAAGCAAATTCAAAGATGTTCTTTTGTAGGATGATGTTCAGGCTTCTCAAGACTCTTTGCCACGCAAAGCAATTATAAAGCTGACATTGCAACCAAGGTAAATAATTTATATATTTTTCAATGTCTGAGATTCTTTCAGTAATGTATGTGTTTTCACTACCTAGTAAGTAGTTTTTTATGTAATTTCCTTTTTAATTTTTTTCTGTTTTAATTTTTTCTCAAAATAGAACTAAAGAGTTAAAAAAATAAAGAAAATATAAAAAAATAGTGTGGGAGATTATGTTAGTATTATTATGTCAAATTGAAAGAGGACACAGCATGTTAAAACTGTAGACATTTCTCACATACCAAGTCTGAAGTAAGTAGTCTGTTTTTGTGTGCTTTTACAGCATTGTAATACTAAATATCCTGTGCTTGAGAGACGCAATAGAAGGTTCTAATTAAGAATTAAAGGTCCCTCAGTTAACTCTGTGAGCAAAATATTAAATTTTTATAAGGTCTAATAATCACAATTTATTAATACTGAATTGTCTTTAAAAATCGAGGACACTGTTGTCCCTTAACTCCAACTTTCTATTCTATTAGGAGGGGTTACTTTTTAATTTATATGTAATGGTAGAGTATTCAGCTGAAACTGGCATCCTGCTATGCCTATGAACACTCAGTATCCCATCTGAAATAATGTACACATTCATTTAAAGTACCTAATCCACATAAAGTGAATAGGATGTCGGGGTATGAGAGCTGCTGTGTGAATAAATCAAATAGTACAAGATTTTTGCTTAAAGAAAGATTTATTTAAAAAGCATGTAAATCAAATAATACAAGACTTTTGCTTACAGAACAGAAGATTTAAGATTAATAAAAAGCAGTGAATGCTATTTTTGCTGATGTTAGTATTTGATTTCTGTAGTTTTAGCAAACGGCAAGCTAATGAGACTTACTTGCCTAATTCATGCAGGTGTCCAACTATTCAGCGGACTAACTGCTATTGTTAAAAAAAATATAATTAAAGCCTTTGGAAACGTGAGTAAAGTTTAGTTCTTGTGACCTTTTGGATGAAGCTGTCTTCAGTCTTCCAGTACTAAATGAACATAATGTGTCTAATGTATGCTTTTCTCTAGAGCATGCTTTTTTTAATAGAGTTTCTCCTATTGGAGCGCTATGTAGATGCTAATAGGTTATCTTAAAGTTGCTCAAAATGGCCAAGAACTCAGGTGCCTATTTATTTAACTAAAATATTTTAGCTTTTCAAAATTATCTCCTCAGGTTTCTTCACTGGCAGAGGATTGTATAGGTAGTATATAAGCACTTGATTGGAGGCAAGTTATGATGTAGGCTTTCTTTGCCGTTTGAGACTTTATTGCCATTGCTTTCCTTACCTAGGTTAGCTGTTGAAATTTCCCTGTGCCTGTTTCATCCCCTTAAACACCTTTTGTCTCTGTATAATAAGCTGAGTAAGTTTTTCCCTTTTTGGTCTTAGTTCATTTCAGATATTCGCCCTTTTTTTCCCCTCTGACTTGTATATTAAATAGATATACTTGACATAAGCATTAATATTATTCTAGCAGACTACTGCTACTATTTTCTAAACTAGTCTTAACTTACTAAGAAGATACTACTAGTAGCAAATTGCTAACTTTATGTTGTCTAGTTTTGTGAAGATACCATACAGTCATATAAAGTATGATAGAGGTTCCAAAGACTGCAATCAGAAATATGTGAAAAAGAATGAAGAGGGGAAAAATGAAACAGAAAAGGCAAAGAAAGATTATAAGAGAATATTGGTATTACTGACTAAACCCTGTGGATTTTTTTTACATCCTTTTTTGGAAACACTTTGAAAATCATGCATAAGTGTATGCTACTTCATGTTTTCTTCGTTGTTAAAATTTTCATTTGAATATCTGTTTGTTAAACTGTTTTTGCTTATAAAAATTAGCTTAGTCTCTAGGCTTCTAACTTTATCTCTGGTTGTAGTCTGAACCTCCACTAACTTTATTACCGCTGGGAAAAGTGGTATGTAAGCTGACAATGTAACTACTGGTTAAATCTAGTATGTGATTATTATGATTGTGTGTGAGTTTTCTTGTAGCATTTCCTGAAAAATTATATTTTCAGTAGAAGCTTAAACTCAACACAATATATCTATTATTAAGAATTGCTACACTTACAAAGCTTTTAAGAAAGAAACTGGTTTTTTCCATTCAAAATTTTGGAGCATCAGCAGATTTTAAATCCTGATTTTCACCAAAACATTGTTATTTGCCTATCTTCTGTTCCTAATAGCCTTTATTATTCCCCTGTGTATAATTGGATCTCCAGATTTCTTTCCTCAAGTGTGTTCTAATATGTCATTATATGGCATAGCAATTAAATCAGTGTAAGATGTTACTTTTATTTGATTGGCCTTTTAGCTATTTTTGCATTTCCATATCAGAATTTTTAAAAATACCTGTATTCTAGCTTGGTTATTCTTATGTAAGTGTGGTTCTTATCACCTGTGAGTTTAGAGGGACACTGCTGATGGGAAACTCATAATGGCATT
>VWYE01017511.1:83518-182937 GCA_013398995.1 Alaudala cheleensis | reverse complement strand
CCCCCCCCGCCCTTATTTTACCAGCAAATATAACCAGCTTACTACAGGAACACAGTTGGTAGTGTGCTTTTCTTTTATCCATCCTTTTGGTTTTCCTGTTAATTATTCTCTTTACTGCTCATGAAAGTTGTAGTTGGTAGTGAAAACTGATCTGACAGACAATGCAGGAGAGGTATGACAACTCGATTACATAGAAAAAAAAGAAAGCAGGAAAAGATCTATCAGTTGTTAGTGTTCTAGTATGAAGGATCTCCAAATTGTTATGTAGTTGGAAATTATTTTTAATACTGCTTCTAAGCAGGTGCCACATGCCTATTTGGTATTGTTTCTGCCCCCACCTAAGCACTACTTCTCTGTAGTGTTGTTGTGATATCTTTATGAAACTGTAATTTTATTTTAAACTAATGTGCTAGTTTTGATGAAATAGGCATACAGGGTATTTTAGATCCTAACTTTGACTCTGCCACCTCAGGACAACTAATTATTCTTATGATAAGGCTTTTGAATACTGAAATTATGGAGACTTTAATTACCTTAAATCCCCTTTAACTGATAAACAAAGTTGAGCTTTCACAAGATAATATCCAACTAGATACAGAACTACTTCAGTCTTGTTCTGAAGTTTAAAATTACTGCATGTCTTGGAGACAAAGCCACCTGAAAAGTGTGCTGATAAATTGGATGCTGGTTCATACTCTGTGACTGCCAAGGTATTTAGTATAATAATAGGTTTTCAGGAACAGTCTGCTGGCGTTCAAACTTCTTGAATGGCAAAAGACTTGCATGTCCTGGACTTGGTGGGTGGGGGGTGTGTTTGAACCTCTTGTCCAGTTCACACTGTCAGCAGCAGAGGAAGGGCACACTGACTCTGAGGGCAAGGGTTTTCCAGCTGCTTCTGTGTGGTTTTCTGGAGACAGCATTGCAGGGGAGCATGATATACGACCAAATATCTGGATTGGCTGTCTGCACCAGCCTGGATCTTGTTTGGCATGATATGGTGAATCTTAGTGAAAAGGCCTAACAATGGCAATTAGGTTTTATCTCTTCTTCCCCTTTTTATTTTGACTCCTGAACTTGGGCAGTTTCAATACTGAGCTCCACTGCACTCTATCCTATCTAAGCTGAAGATACTATGACTATATTTTAAAAATGGAAGATTTTTTAAAACTCATCAATTGAGGGTTATTTTTAGTGCTAAACCAACTATTCTTATAATTTAACCACAAATAACTTTAGTCAGCTAATCGTAGAGGAACAATATGATATGATGACCTTCTTATCAGGCTAGTTTTATAGCTTAGCAGACACTATTTCCACTAGTTGAAATATTTAGGTTGCCTAGAGGATTGATTGTAGTCAATCTTTTCTTCAGAGATCTGTCAAAGCTGTTTAGTGATATCCACCTTATAAAAGAAATTTTCCTTTTTTTTTTTCTAATAAGGATACAAAATAATCTGGGCTATTATCCTTACCTTGTTATCCATGAACAGGTTTTGGCATAAAGTTGTATTTGATAAAGTTTTGACGTAAGTTGTGTTTATCCCATTAGATCCAAAATATGTGATAATTTTTGAGAAAGAAAATCCCACTTTACATCTATAATTTTTCAATTTGATAATATTTTCAAAAATTCATCTGTCAGGGTATTCACTGCTTTCTCAACATAACACTATATATGTAGAAATTAAAGCTGTATTTCTAACTTTAATGTGTGATGGAGAATAACATACCAAAGTCAAAAATTCTTGACAGAGTTGTGTATATATTACTGTATTTGGTTGGAGGACTAGAGCAATAATGATTTGTCTGGGAAGGAAACTTTATTAGTTGCATGCCATGAAATGTGTCTTTGTGAGCTTAGGAAGTGACTGGATCAGGGTAATACTCTTTATTTCACAACTTTTGCTTTGATGGTGATTTTTTGTTTCCTTTTTTTCCCCTTTAGATCTATGTTGCCCATTTGGGTACAATCTATCTAAACTTTAGTCCAATGTAGTTACAAGGAGAGGACCCTCCAACAGCATTTGGTATTTTAATAATAAACATCTTAAATGCCCTTTATGCTTGCATGATTTCAGAGGTATATGCATTCCATACTCCAAAACAGTTGAAAAAAAAAAAAAAGGACAGTTGAAACAAAGGTATTTTCAGTTCTCAGCGAAGGAAACAAACAAATTTAAAGACAACAGGAAAGATTACCATAACATTTAAGATGTGTTCATAAATACATCCATGTGGCAATCCATGCATTGTTAATTTGCACACCTGTTTCCCTGAGAAGAAAACAGATACTGAAAAAGCAAGAAAACAAACACTAACCAAACCAACAGTTTTAAGTTTTAATTGGATGAAACAGTGACTGCAATGTGCACAACCTTGTGTTTTTGTTTAAGTGAAACCTCTGTATTAGTATCTTTCCGGGAGGTGGACAGGATGAATAGTCATTCAGTCAAGCCTTAACACTTCTATTAAGAAACAATGCTTAATTAAGCCCTTCTATTAAGCACACAGTAGTGCAAGTAACTGAAAAATTAGAAAACACTTTAGAGGTCATATACAAAGAGCCTTCACTTTAGTTTCCAATACCTTGGTTGCTTAGGTTGAATACAGCCTAATGGTGTTTTGAAAATTACTTTAACATATTAATCTCAATGTTCAGCTACCTGATCAATTTGCTAGATTTCAGGTGTCCTGTAAGTGCCAGGAACATGTTCTGTTTGTAGTAAACTCAAGGTCATTTTGACTAAATTGATTGCATATTTGAAAAGCATTCTCCTTGTTTTTCGTGATGGAAGAGCTGTTGCAGAGGCAATGAAATGCTTGGCTGACTCAGGATAACTCAGACATCTGAATCTTGAAATGTCACTAAATTAACTTGAAATAAGCATTTCAGTAAAAATCATTCTGGTAAAAGTGGTGTTTATTCAAAATGAACAAAAAAGCGTGATACATTCATTCTGATTTTTAGGTGGAACTTTATGACCGAACCAGCAAACTCTCCATTGAGAGTCTAATGGGACAGGAAGTGTGGGATATGGAAGAGTTTCACAGCACCTTGATCTCTTTATTCTCACTCTTTGTGTAAGGTCATAACAGTTTTTCATAGGTTTCCATATTTTCTGTGTGAGTTTTCTACTTTGTGCGTTTAAAAAACATTAAAAAAGTATATTACATACTGGCTTATCTCAGAACTGACTCCAAGCACTGGTAGTTGACATTTCTTTGAAAATCTTATCTGTAAAAAAACAAAAAAACACAAAACAACAAATAAGCTAAGAGATGATTGCCTGGATTTGTTTAAGGGCTTTAAAACTGAACTGTGGTACGTTTTTTTGAGGTACAATAAATTTTCATTATAAAGAAGAAAAAAGCAGCTTTGATTTTTAATTAATTGTACTTCAAAGCCTTTTGCAAAATTAATTTTTATTTTTTTAAACTCAGGTTTTGAATGCTATGCTTCTGAATTCAAGTTATTCTAGAAGTTGTTAAATTTCAAATTTTTGAGGATTAATTTTTTAGTGTATAAAAATTCTTAAGCATCAAACTTTTTTTTCAGTTTTTGATCTGTCTTACTGTGGATGAATCAATGACAGTCTATTCTAAATGTGTTTGTTTAATGACTGTCTTTGAAACTGCTATTGCAAAATTAAACCAGTAAATAAGTTTAGTTTGTAGGATTCATAGAATCTTTGTAGTTTTTCTCATTTGCACAAATTTAGTCCTTTAATTTCTATGCACAGAATATCAGCACCTTTTATTGGGGTTTGCAGTATCAGTACAGTCGGACAGTGAAGGTGTTTGATGCCTCAGTTGTTCTAAAAAATTATGACATTAAAATAAAAGATGACAATTAAGTCTTACAATAAATTTCTGGTTTCCTCTGAGAACACTGTAGTAGAAGTATCATGAAATGCAGAAAGAATGGGTGAAGTAAACGTACTCTAAGGGAAGGAGAAACCCTGAGCTAATTGTCAAAACACTGAAAGCCATCGTTATGACAGAATATGGTAGTGAATGATTGAATACAGCTGAAAGATCTGCATTGTATGCATTTACTTGCTGAAGTCGTTTTGGACGTAGAATATACATATTTTCAGTTTATTAGTACATTTGTGTATAATTTCTTTTTTTTCTAGGCACTGGCCCCTTCAGCCTTTTTACTGGAGTTATCTTTAAGCAATATTCAAGTTAGTCCAAGGCTCTCAAGGCACAGACTGAAGTGATATGCAATACTTAAAAGTCTTTCTGCTCTTCTGAACCAGATTTTTTTTCCCTTCTAAATGCAGATTTATAAAGCCTGCACTACAAGAGGAACAAGGAAAGGATTTTAGTGAAGGTACTTCCTGATCCTGAAAAAGTCAGGGGGCTTCAAGCCCATCTTGGACCTCAGAACATCTCACAACTTTGTGGTAAAAAAAAAAATTAAAACAGTGCCTTTGGACTTAATCCTTTTATCCTTAATTGGAGAGTAGTTATGTGCTCCAGATTAGGATATGTCTACCACTACAATCCATCAAAATCATAGGAATTATGTGTATCTGGCTTATGTAGTAGATTCATAACATTTAAAAGTCTTGTCTTAGGTTGATGTTGATTTTTTTCATGTTCTCAAAATATATAGTTCTTGCTGTGCAAATGTCTGTGTTTTTTTGTGAATGATGTTTTCTTGAGGGTGTTTCATAGTTTGTTCTTGAGAAAGCCACACAAAGGTCCTGTTTCCTGTGAGAGTGGAGGGATGGATTATGTGCCTATTGTCTGCCTAATTCTGTGCCTTTTACATGAGCAATGGTTATTATAAAGGAGATAATTCATAGTAATGCATGTGTTTGAGTTCTCTCACCTTTATTTATGAGTCTGAAGTTCAGATTTTGGGTTGTCATTAGGAACGGTAATCCTGCAGTGATTTTGAAATGTCAAGCAAAGATTATGGAACTTTTTTTATAAGCACAGAATCAGTGGTTTTATGTATTTGTAGGTTAGCCAGAACTGTCAGACATTACTGCTCTTAGAAATAATATGTAATTTAAGTATAGCTCTATTTCTAAACTACACATTTATTTTCAAATGCTGTTATAATTATGGCATTGTATTGTGTTAGTTGCAAATCTACTGAAGTAGATTCTTGTGAACTTACTTATTTATTGATAGTATCTCTTTTATTTCTTAATGTCAACCTATGTTTGATAGTATAATGAAAAGCTGATCCCTGGATAATAGATGATGTTTCCACCTTTTTACACCTTATGAAAGCAACACAAATTTATGTTGTGTGCTGGTAATTTGAGGTTAAGATTACCATCCTACTAAATCTTATGCAGCATATTATTAATGAACTGCAAAAGATGTCTTATTTAAGGAGAGGGAAAAATCCTATCATTTCTTCATATATAACAATATTTTATTACATAAATTCAATATGAATATTCTACTCTAGAATGAACAGTTAAATTGGGTTATAATTTGCTGCTTAGAGGTAAATGGATTTTTTTTTTCCTTGTTACATTTGTGACAGTATTAATGAATTCATAAGAAGCTTATCTGGATGTGATGTAGAAGAACGTATTAACATTATTTATTTTAATTTGTTAGCTAAACTGATAAATCTCATTAGACTTTATCCAGTCAGTTAAAAGACTCTTGGGGGAAGGTATTGGAAACTTCTTTTGGGGAAGAACTTGCTTGTCTCTGATTTAATAGAAAGCTGTTTGCTTTAATTGATTTTTTAATAAACCACCCGTATTAGTACTGCCCCAGATTTTGTGTTTACATCTGACACTGTATCTGAGAGCATAGGTCCTAATCATAAACAAAAGACTTCTCAATTTAATTAAGTGTCTAGGATTGTATAGTTATGAATGTGAATGGTTTCAATATCTACTGTATCTCAGAGGAGGTATGTTTGATCTCTAGCAATTATTGAAACTGGTTTAATATAATTAGCTGTGTTGATGCAGTTTAAGCACAATTTTGATGTAGTTTCATATGTTGCTTTGACCTTAACTTTATGCTACCGTCATTCACTTAATAGACAGACTTGCTAGTTGCCTAGCTGTTTTCTAAATGTTCATTGATAAATGTTTATTTGTAAATGTTGAATATCACATATTATTCAAATTATATCCTTTGGTCTTAATCTGAATAGGGTGGATTTTTTTTTTTTTTTTTGTGCAAAGGGAGGCCAAAAAACAAGTAAGTTACCCAATTCTTTGGGTAAGATACTAAAGTCACAGTTTTCTATCTGTCATGCTAAGAGAGTAGAATGTAAATAGATTATAAAAGTTAATGTCATACTGGCAACAACAACACTATATAGGATTAGTGTTTAAAACTGTCTTGGTAAACTGGAGACAGTATTTCATAATCAAAGAAGCAGGCAAATGGAAGTATTGCACATCGCATAGAAAAATAATGTGTGGACTGACCAAATGGACATTAGTGAAGCAGACTAGATATGACAGAAGATGAAATTGAGAGAGTTACTTGTATGGTGACAAAGCGATTTTGCTCCTGGATAATTTAGGTGGAAATGTTCTTTGTAAAGTGCAGCTGAAATAGTGTGCTATACTCAAAAGTGATGAAGGCATGATCAAAATATGGGGTGACATGTTTGAAAGGAAAACAAGAGCACTAAGTCAAAGAAAGCAACCAAAGTGATGTTGAAAGAGCATCATCTCTTTAGTTTGAAAATACTGATAATAAGAAAGATAGATCTATAAATGCATACAGGTTGTTACAAATAGTCATTATACATGCATTGGAAAATAGGAAGATGTAATTGGAGGAAATGTTGTTTAAAATAATTAAAAATTTAATTTTATATTAGAAAAACTTGTGCTTGAGCTTCCAAACAATATAATCAGATTTGGACTTTTTAACGACTAATTATTGCAGCATTTTTCAAAGTTTGCCCTATTGACTTCTCATTTTGTTTAAGAGGTCACAAGCTACAGAAACCTCTTAGTCCATGGTGAGGTTTTGTTAATACCTATATTTTCCTTTTTGTCTTCAGTTTACTTTTGGGAATCATAGTGAAATGGGGTATTTTGTAGTACCTAACCTGACCTAAAGTCATAGAACAGTCTGTTTTGTGGGCAGACTTCTGTTTGATCAGGTGGAATAAAAGAGAAAAGTGGACTTTGTATGTAAGGCATGTAAGACCCTCTAGTGATCTTAAAGACTGCCTGATGTTTATACAATAACTGGTTACGCTAATGAGAGAACATCTCTGCTTGGAGTTGCACACAAGCACAGCAATTTATGTTCTGTTAGTTGTACAGGAAAATGGAATTTTCTGTTCAGGACAAAACCTTTTTTTTCCCCTGACAAATGTTACTTTGTCACTTGGCAAATCTGCTATAAAAACTGGAGTGCTTTTATATCACTTTTGATAAAAGGTTGTCTGAGTGCTAGGTATTTAAAATGTTTTATGCCTTAAATATTTGGGGAGGTTGTAGAGGTCTTTTTTGGTGATTTTTTTATTACTATTACTGTAGGTAGGTGGGTTTCAGTTGTGGTGAGGACTATTGAGCAGTGCAGTAACTACTACTACTAACTGTGCAGATTGGTAGCAACAGATCAGTTCTCTGTAGGAATGCAAAGGGTCAAGAAATTTCCTCATTCTGGAAAATCCTGCATTTTCCCTTTGCCTCTCTATACCCCTCCCTCTGTTACTAAAAGAAATATCCTAAATCCCTAACATCCCTAAGATTTCTGTAAATTAGTTGGTATGATTTAACACTGGAAGTGTATTTTCCCTTCTGGAAAAAACCCCAGAAAAGTCTTTGGTGCGTCTAATGGGTATTGCTGATTCTGTTCCTTTTTGAATATGAACTAGGAAGAAAATTATTTTTGTATTATTGGAAAAATATCCATGCCTATCTGTTGTAAAATACTTTAAGTAATTCCTCAGGGGCTTACGGGGTTTTATCTCAAAATTAATTGACAAATTGATTTTGATACTTTCTGTTTCCTCCCTTTTTTTTTTTTTTTAGTAGAGTTTGCTGCTATTGAAAGAAGATATTATCAGATGTCACTGATAATAACTGATAATAGTTTGAGGTACACGGAGACAGAATTCAGCATGTAATAGAAGTAGTATAATTTGGGTGAAATAATGAGAATATTTTACATTTGAGAAATAAATATTCATTTCACAGAGGGGGAAATAAGGATAGTTTAAAATACCTGTAGAGTCAAATTTTCTTTGAAATGAGCATGAATCAAACTTTTATTACTTTTAGAAAATGGAGGACATTGGTCACAAGATTTGCATGCATGAGGGTTTGAATAACTTTGTCCAAAACTTTCACTGTTGCCTAAATTTCTTATAAAATTAATTTTGAACAAAGCTGAAAAGTGTCTTGAAATGCTGTAAAGCACACAGCTTCTGAAGCTCAATTTAGTAACTGACAGAAGTGCTGTGGGAAAAAACATTAATCTGCTGCCAAGGAGAGTGTCACAATCATGAGTTGGCTTTTGATGAGTCTTGTTCCTAAAGGAATATTAGGAACAGACCATCAATTGAGATATTGGAAAATGTCTAATTTTTGTATAACCAGAGGAGCACTATGAACAGATAATATCCTGAAGATTGTATATATGGCATTTATTTTCAGGACAATTATTTTATAGGCTCCATAATTACATTTTATAGGTCATCTTTAGTAATTCATAGCAGAAAAGCATACAAAATTGAGGGGACCTGTACTTAAAAAGTTATGTTATTCATGCTTTTGACTAAGGAGGCCTTGACTCTTACATGAGGAGCCATTGGAGTTTTGAAAAGAGCTAAGTAACTTGACATAATTTTTTTTTTCACCTACCAGTTTGAGCAAGTATTCAGTTTTCCTTCTTTGGCAAAGGGAATTTTTATGGTTAGGTTTTATTCTATGGTTTTCCCTATTGCCCTCTACGGCAAGGAGAGAGAGCTTTTTAAATAACAGGGGACATTTTTTTTGCTCAAGTCACTTACCTTTTATTCTGTATTAAAATAAAAAAGAGGAAAATAAGTATCTAGATGCTTTCTTGGGCTTCAGTGCAAAGATTTCTTCAGGGGAGATTGTACATATGTGGACAATAGACAGATAAATGTATGGTTTAAATAGATGGTCTTTTTTTTTCCAGGCACCTTCATCCCCAAAAACATACACCTGTGCAATGGCAATTCATGGCAGTTTCTTAGGATTCTAGTTTTCTTGGACTTTTAGGGACGTTTTTTGTTGAAATTGCAACATACATCAGAAGTCTTGTAGTTTTGATTTTTAATGGTATTTTTGGAAGCTACCATGGCAAGCAGTGCTTTATGCAGTTTAAATATGAAGCCAAATTTCTACCTTATGCATCAGTGTTCAGTAACTAAACATTATGACCTACTGACTCTTTCCCCATCTTTCAAAGCAATTTTTTTTGCAATTTTAAGATGTGAAACAGTTTTGATTCTATTTATCCAGTGAGATGATTTTTTGGGGGAGAATGTCAGTTTTGTTTACAATTTTAAAGTGTTAGTCTATGGAAGTCCATTAACAGTTGAGAACTCAGAATACATTTCTAGCTAAATTGTGGTTTCTAACCCACCAGCCTTTCTGGTGAACTTTAACATATGTAGTTACTTCAGTTCCTTTTCTCTATAGCATAAAGCATTTTAATCTGTTTTCATTACTCCTCTCTTGACATTTTCAGAACTCACATGCATCTGTTTGTTCTCTTTTGTTCTTCAGTGGAAGACCACTGATACAATATATAATTTGGCTTCATAGTTTGTATCTTTTCTCAGTTTTGGGTGTACTTGTTGCATTACTTTTTTACCACTTAGTTGGTTTTTACCTTGACCTTTCTAGGAGCAGAGTGAAAGAAACTAATCAGCTTTGAAGGTCTTGTTCATGTAACTTACCATTGAAATTCTGTTAATGGTCCCAGAGAAGTGACTCTGATTAAACCATTTGTAATGGGAAATGCTCCAATCCATCCCAGAAAGTTGGCTGGAGAAATTTCAGAAAAAATTGGTCAGTCTGAGCTAGAGCTCCTCAGGGAATTGGTTGTCCAGATGTGTTTGAATAAAGTTACTCTGCTGAGCAATGAACGCTGTTGTCTTAAACTGTGAATCCAAGTGCCTTGAAGAGTTGGTTTTTAGATAAGCCTTTATCACTATTGATGATCTGACATTTACTACTACTGAGTTGTGGTTTCTCACACTAGTTGAATGCATCTCTTGTGAAGGAAGGATGAATGAACTTCAAAAGGAAGTGGTAACTATGGTAATTGTGTTGCAGGTGTTACCAGTAAATGTGTGTTTCAGTATATATGCCCATATGTTCATGCACATTGGAGAAACAGAAAAGAGTGATCTTTTGAAATAGTAAAGGTCTTCTGTTTAAGAAACAATATTCTTTTAGGAGGCAGAGATTAGAGTTGTTAGAGATCTAAATCTTCATTCATATTTTTGTCTGTAAATAAAGCTATAGCAGTTTACGTGGTTTTTTTTAATTAAATAATGAAAGTATTTGAAATAAGAATCCAGGGGGTGCGAGGGCAGGTACATGTTCCAGCTCTTGCTGAAAATGTTGCACAAGTTAAATCTTGTACTGCAGGAAACACTGGTCAAATTATTCTTTGATGCTCGTATGTATACATTTAATAGGGTTTAATAACGTTATTAATGGTAGATTATCTAGGGAAAGTGGTCATGCTTGTATGACTAAAAGATACGTGTTTTGAGTTTCAGAGACCCAAAAAAATATGGGGTAAAAGAATTCAAAGTATATATTTCCAGAATTGTCTGAAAAGGTGTCAGATTTGCTTTTCTTAAATTGCAAATATTTGTAATGCATCCAATTTAGGATTAAGAGCTCAAATCTGCACTAACTTCTAATTTTTTGATGGGCTGGGAGCAGTTAGCTTCTGCTCCCAGTGCAGAGGTGAAAGATGTGGTCTCCATGTGACTAGTTTAGTCATGGTTTTTGTGTCAATGCAGTTTATTTTAACATGGTTTTAGGATTTTTAGATTTCTTGAATAAATGAAATAAATTACAGCTGACTCTTAGCCATAATGGTGACTCTAAATAAAGATAAAATTTTTCATATTAATTTTACCAACAACCATTAAAACCTTTCACTCTACCTGAATGAAATATGTTAACTTTAATAATTTTATTGGTGTTGTTACCAAAGACCAGTGACATTGCTTGCTGCTTTTGAAAGATAGTATAATATTCATGCTTTTGCCTTAAAATAAGGAATAGAAAACCTTTAAATATTATTAAGTGCATTCAGCAATTGTACTCAGCTTTTTGCATGACAGTCTTTGCAATGATACAGCTTAAGTGAGGTGTAGCTCTTTTATTTTTCAAATAAAATCTACAATTTTTATGTGGGATGTTATTTAAGGGTGGGAATTGAATGGTACTTGAGAGGTAATATGATTTAATTGCAGTAGTTAGTGCTTTTGTATGTGCACAAGCATTATGTCTTACTTTTACATAACTACTACAGTCTTCCTGAAATAATATGTTGAAACAAAATATTTGTATCTAGTCAAAATTCCTGCATTTCAAGTGCTGAAAATCTGCCCTGTCATTGCTAGCTTCCTCTGACTATCTTATTACTCTACACACACATAATGAACTCAAAATACATTAATTCAAGAAGTAAAAAATGCATATATTTTGATACAACAGTAAATTTGTTTAATCCAAATACAATTAAAAAAAAAGTAGCCTGATGAAATATAATATTAATACTACAGTTCCTAAGGTCTTTTGTTATAGGTAAATTTGTCAGGCAACTAATTAAAGTTGTGAAATATGTTTGTACCTATGGGAATGTGAAAAAAGTTCCCAGAAATATTTTTTGCACTAATATGTTCTTTGCTCGGCAGATAATTTAAATTTAATGAGGATATGTAGCATTACTTAAAAATTATTATATGCAAAAGGTCTTCTTTTACTTGGAGGCATAAGAATTGAAAAATTCAATTGTATAAGAAGAATAAAGAAAAAAAGATATGGTGTTCTGCTGATGGATGAGAATTAGGATTTCTTTTGCACTTTGGTATTCAATCATCTCTTAATCTGAAATGTTTATGACAGAGTTCTTAACGCTCTTGTTTTCACAGTACACGAGGTTTTTTTAAAAAAAGTTGGTATAATTTCTTTTCCTAATTTTTAATGGGTTGAGACTGAAAGTAGAATTGGTTTAGCTAGGTTTTGATTCCACTAATGTTATTTAAAAAACTCAAAAAAGCCAACAAAAACACCTACTAAGATTAACCAAAACATTTAAATTAAAATCTTACTCTGAAAGAAGACGGCTCCAGATAAGAAGAAGTGTAAGATGCCCTACCCAGGTCTAGAGGAGGTTCTCAGAAAGTCTTGCATAAGTTCTTAAAGACTCTGAAAGCTGACCCAGAGTATGGTTAACTATTATATTGACTTGTAATCTAGGAGTCTTCAGCATGAAACAGCAAAAGAGCATCCCAAAAGCATTTTTGGTTGTGATCAAAAATACATATTGCAAATCACTGGTGTACTTAGAAGTCACAATTTAAACAATACTTCAGCACAGGAATTTAAGGAGTTTAAAATATTTTTAATGGGAAGCTCATTTGATATATGGCAAGTAATCCAAAGGTTCTTGATATAAAAATCTGATAAAGCCTCTGCTACTTTTTATTCACCTGATGAGAAGTTGGAATTGACCTTTCATTTCCAACTGATTGTGAGGTAATAGAGTAGCAGTGAAGTTCTGGGAAAATTAATAGCCAAGTTGGATGCAGGCAAACAAAGGAAGCCAGTAAAAAGATACAGGGGAAATGGTGGCCTGGTCAGGATTCTGAATGAGATTTGTAGGCTGGCTAGATGGGGATAGTTCTAGGTTGAAGTGGTTTGGTCTGTCAAGGGGTAATTGAATATGAGGTTTAAGATGTGAAAACAAAAGAAAAAAAACCACAGACAAAAACCTGAAGAATCTGCATAGAAAACACGGAACAAGGGGAATCTACTCAGAAGACACATGGAAGGAGTGGTTTGCCAAGTAAGAAATGGATCTCGTGGGAATAGATGAAAGATCCCATGAAGAAGTAAACTGCTTTACAGTGGGGAGTGTCAAGGAGGTTGAAGATAGAGTTTTCGTTCTGCCGTACAAAGTTAAGAAGATATCAGAAGTTTTGACAAGAGCAGTTTTTGTTGTAAAAAACTTCTTTTAAAGGATGGCAAGAACAGAGGGAAGCTTCAGGGAACAGTTGTTGATACTGCATTCTTTGAGCTTGTCAGTGAAAATACATGAAGGACAATGATAGTCCTACAGGTGCATAAGCCACTGATATTCTAGTATATTTTTGTTTAGGCTAATAAAGTCAGTCTGTTCAGCTCAGGGCTGATTTTGGTTACTTGCATAATCTATGTTCAAATGTAAGAAAAGGCATAAGACTATGGAAAAAATAGTAATTACGTATGTACTTATTAAGAAGATAGGCAAACAGTTGCCGTAGTGAATGATGCTAAATTATAATTTAAATAATTTTGTACTTTCCCTTATAGAAGAGAAAAACTAGTTCCTTAGGTGAATATACATAGAGAGAGAGTCAATTTTATCCACTCATTTTTTCTAAGCTGTGTTAAAAAAGGAAAGCAATTGTGGATAAGAATTTGATTATTCAGCCTGAAAAATACCCATTTTAAATGCCCTTAAGTATCTTGATTGTGCTTGCAAGTGGTAACAGCAATTCTTTAGCAGTTATAATGGGAAATAGATGTATTTTTTAAAAGAATTTTCAAAATTTCTGGGAAAAATAATAGCATTAAGAGAAGAAGATCTGCAAATAATTGATGTTAAATATCCATTGTTTCTTGGTAATGTTTTGTATATTTATTTGTTGTGGTATGTACCTGTTGTTCAAATGTTGTTTTAATCCTCTGTATGTAAAATTTATGTGCAGTAACATTAAACCTGAAGGAGGAAGCTTAGTTGCCAAAAGATAATTTAGTAAATTTTTTTTTTCAGATACCTTTTGATATTTAATCCTACAGAACAAGAGCGATTTTCAGTGGTTTCAGTCAATGTGAATTCACCCAGAGTTAAATTACTGTCTCCTTTGGGAAAAGCTGTTCCTGTCCAGATTAATGCTGTTTGGGATGGAGCAACTACAGTATCACATGAAGCTTATCAGGTACCCTACTTTAAGTAAAAAGCTTTAAAATATGTTTTTTGACAGATACTGTAGCTTCATAGTTGAAGAAAATGGAAAGTGTACTTCATATATTGGCAATTCTATTCTCTCTAGGCAATACTATTAATTCAGTCATTTTAAGTAAAAATAAAAAAAACAAAACTAAAAAATCCTGAAAAAATTAACATAAATGTGCTTATCATTAATGTTTCTTAAACTGATAAGCTGTTAAACTTTTGTGATATAATGTACTACATTTAAAGGATCAGTTTCATGACTGGAAATTATTGGATGTATGTCTTTTCCCCTTGCTTGCTCAGTTGAGCTGCTTCTTCCTTCAAGTGCCAATCTGTACACACAGTTACACAAGTCTGTATGTTCTCAAGCAGCTGGAAGGTCTGATATGTGCAGTGGCTTAAGCATTCAGATGTCTTCTTCCCTTCCAAACACTCAAGCTGGACAGATAACTTCATGCCCACCTCCTGGTTTTTGTTGGAAGCAAAACTTCTGAGAATTTTTGAGTTGTACATCGTTATAGAAAATTGTCCTCAATGAGCACATCACACATCAGAAATTTATTTCATTAAATTTTTAATGATACAGTAATAGTGTATTGTAATAGTAATTACAGAACTGTATTGCTTTCAGACTTATGTTTTGATCCCTTTTGATGTAGGAACTTAGTTCAGGATGGTAGCTAATTCAGTAACTGTCTTTCATTGTGTTCCAAAGGGATAATTATTGTGGGTAAACCCCGCTAAACAGCTCAACCCCATGCATCTTCTCACTCAGTAGGGTAGGGGAAAAAGTTGGATGGGTAATGATGAGAAGGCTCTTGGGTAAAGCTGAAAATGTGCACACAAGCACAGCAAAACATGGAATTTATCTGCTGTGTCTCAAGGCTGAGTAAGTGCTCAGCCATCCCCAGCAGAGCAGGGCTTCATCACATCGAACAGTGACTTGGGAAGACAAACACCATCAGTACAAACATCCCTCCTTCCTTTTTCTTCTCACAGCTTTTATTGCTAAGCATCCTGTCACATGGTCTGAAACGTCCCTTTGGTCAGTTGGGGTCAGCTGTCCTGGCTGTGTTCCCTCCCAACTCCTTGTGCACCCCCAGCCTTCTCATTGGTGCATCAGCAGAAAGGGCCCTGATGCTGCATAAGCCCTGCTCAGCCATATCTGAAACATCACTGTGTTCTCAGTGTGGTTAATACTGAAATCAAGCACCAAAAATGCTACTATGAAGAAATTTATATTTATCCCAGCCAAAACTAGCACAATAATTGGTACTTTTATTGCCTGAAGGAAGGGAAATGAAATTACTTGTCTGGACTTCAAATTCTAAACAAATTGCTTTGGAGGTGTACCTTGTATGCTACTCTTCTATACAGATTACGGCTCCTAAAAGAACAGAGACTGAAAATGAGACATTTTATACTTAGTTATTTTCATGCATTTTAAAATTTAAATTTCAAAATGAAATAATAAGAAAAAGTGTGTGCACTTGATCTAGTACACGTGCATCATCAATGAAAAGCAAATATACTCAGAACTGCATATCACAGCTAACATCCTTAACAAGATTCAAAATTATTATTGCATTAATATAATGGTAATCTTGATGCTAAGCAAATTAGTGATGCAGATATTTTTGTTTGTTAATTCTTCATATTTGTTTACGGACTATGGGAAAACTGAGCCATCCTAAAATCATCCAAGCAAAAGGGGCTACTCTGAACATAAATTCAGTATAAAAAGTTGATATTTTGGTATTTTTGGTAATGGCTACTTATTTGCTCCCAACAGATCTCTTTTGTGGCACATCTATTACCTCTTGGGATTGGAGTTTACCAGCTTTTGGAGGATGAGAATTCAGAAGCAGTTTTGGCTGACTATAACATATATGTAAGGAATAGCAGACAGGAGAAACCAGACAGAGTTTTCAAGATAAAAGAGATGCAGCATTCTGGGGATAGTATAATCTTGGAAAATGCGTACATGAAACTGTGGTTGTCTGGAATGTCTGGATTACTGGAGGTATATTATATTTTATTTCAAAACACTATATTTTAGGTTTTTTGCTGCTTTAAGGAAACCTAACATGAGTCTCTGTCCTTTTAGAAAATAAAGACCAAAAAGGATGGTAAAAATCATCAAATGAAGGTGGAGTTTGCTTGGTATGGAACTACCAGTAACCGAGATAAAAGTGGAGCTTATCTCTTCTTACCAGATGGAGATGCCAAGGTAAACCTCTTGTTTGCAAAGATACTAATCTTGGAGTAACTTTAAGTATATGGCAAAGAGATTGGAAGAGCTAGTTGTCCCCAAAACTCAAAATAAAAGCTGTATGGTTAGACATAATGACATGGGCTATTGAAATGATTGGCAGAAATTCATATTACCTAACCCCACATCAGAGTAAAAACACAATAGAAATCTGAAAAAGTGAAAATCTAGAGAATATAGATGGTTCCCAAAAAAACTTAAGAAGTGATCCTTGCAAGAAATCCAGTAAGATGTGACCATTCATTATCAATAAAATAAATTATTTTTTTCTTTCTATGGTGAAAATATGTAGGACATACAGATTCATTTCTACATGCTCACTCTTTTGATTTTTAATATTTTTTTAAATTGTGAATGAGTTGCTTCTGGTTCAGAGCTACTTTTTAAGCTGATATTAGCGTATTTAGTTTAATACAGTAATTAAGATACTGAGTCCCAATTGGTGAATATAAATACACTGTAGCAAGGAACTGTTCTGATTTCGTTCTCTAGGGTTATCTGTATTTTTAGCTGTGTAATTATTGGAGAGCAACAGCTTACTTCTATTAGTTTTCAAATTGGAAATTTGAATGGGTAAGGCAGCATTCTTACAGAGACTTAATTACCATACAGAGTCTACTACTTCCCTTTTGGAACTGGGATGGTGATATTTCAGAAGACAACAGATAAAATAATGAACATTTATGAATCTAGCCAGTTGGCAGCATATTTCCTCTGAGTTTCTCTTGTGAAAACTCAAGTTGCATATATGAGTTCTACACTTATCATTTTAGGAAATGTGCAAGAGTAATTGTTCTTACTTTTTGGCAGGAGGGAAAGGTGTTCGGCTTTCTTTCTTTTTCTTTTCTTTTTCTATTTCCCCCTTTTTATATGTGTAAATCAATCAAGACAGGACAGAACAGTTTCCTTTTCTTTTAGCAGTCTTTCCTAGAAGCACACCTTTTGAGGTCTTAGAGCTTACAGTTTTGAACTAGTTAGTATATTTAGTCCCATAATTGTTTACTTCAGTTATATTCATCAGGGTTCCATTATCATTCTTTTTATATGCCATTTCATATTTCTTTATTTTATTGTGTTTTTAATTTTCATCTTTCACTGGCTGCATGGTCACACTGTAACTAATTTCATTTTATATTTTAATTCATTTGCTTATAAAAATAGTCATTAAATCTAGCAGTTATGAAGTTTTAACTTTATATTTAAGTAACTTGCTTTATGAAAATAATTTGGACAAATTGAGATAGCAAAATGGTATGGTTTATACAGAAAAAGTCTATCACATGTCTGCAAGCACAATTAGAAAAGAAAAAGGAAATTAAACTATTTTTAAAGTTAACATTAAGATGGTGTGTTTTAATTCTGTAATATTTTATGCAATAAAAATGAAATTGTTATGATTCTGAAAATTCTGCTTCATTAATATTATGCTTCACCATAAGGCTCATTTGGTTTGCATTCTAATAACACTAATTAAATTGTCCCACTAGGAATAACTGTGTAATTCTATAGTAGTTTCTAAACCAGTTTGAGCTAATGCTTTCTGTCTTAAAAGAAATGCCATCTGTTCAGGGTTCTTACTGTGATGTAGGTTGACTAAATCTCCAAGTCCTTGTGTGAATTGGCAGTAGGGTAGATGGCAGGTAGTTTTCTTGATTTTTGGCTAGGTGTTTTGTTGTTTTGGTTTTTATCTTACCTTCTTTATCATATGTATTACAGCAAAATTTGCAAAGAATAATTGCTTTTTATGTTGGACTATTTTTCTTTGTTATGTTTATATGTTATATGTTTTCTTTGCCCTTCTTAACAGATTAATTTTTTGTCTGATAGATCTTTTGGTTGCTTTATTTTTAGTTCTGCATTACTCAGAAAGTATTTTTCTTCATCTAGTTTAATCTTTTGTCTAGCCATAGTGCTAAGCTGCAGTGGTGCAAAGTCCAGAACAGAGGCACAGAGTGGGGGTTCCATCCTGCAGGTCTAGAGAGATAGGACAGTCCTCCCACCATGCCTTTGTTTTTTCTCAAAATCAAAACAAAAACCAAAGCACCAGGGGAAAAGGCAGCATCCTAATTTTTTTAAATGGCAGTGCAGTGTAACTGATTGACAGTGCTAGCAAAGTTTGGAAGGAAGGAATTTCCTTGGGCCACACAAGAAATACAAACAAAATGTCCTGTTCCTGAAGGCAAAGCATGTTTTTTATCTCCTATGACTTTGTGAAGAATGTCCAACTCAGTTTTTTGTAGATCTAGCACTATGTAAAGCACCTCAGAAAAGCCACGAGGAATCCTGTGCCATCTTTTAAGTACCTAGTGGTCAGGGAGGTGTCCTGGCAAACTGCCCAATGAAGTACAGCTACATAGCTGAGGAACAGACGGAAAGACACATCAGTACTTCTCTCCTGGCCCAGAGCCAATGGCTGCCAGGAGACCACAGAAGTTTCTAGGGCTTTTTCCTTTTTGGTCCTAAGGTAAAACTAAAACGTATCTTCCCTATAAGGAAAATATCTGCCTGGTCTAAAGCTGCACCTCTACAGAATGGTTTTTAAAAATACTATTTTAATATTTATTAAATACTTTAATTTATTGTTGCTACATTTATACAGAACTTCCAGAATACTCACTCTGACTTTCTGTTTTCTTTTTGTAGCCTTATATTTTTACAGACCCACCTACCATAAGAGTTGCTCATGGAAAGATTTTCTCCGAAGTTGTTTGTTTTTTTCACCATGTGACACATACCATGCGGCTGTACAAAGTCCAGGGTAAGAGTTGTGAAACTCTGTCTCTCTTTGCAGTTATTTTACATCACTATGGTCTTGGATCCTACCTGCCTTTTTAATATTTAAATGCACTTCTGCACGACTACAGAGTTCATGAGGCTGAAGTTGTATTGACTCCAGTACACTGTGATTCCTCTCTGAGAATCAATTTAGTCATTAAGCTGGTTGTCCTAGGTGACCTTTTATCCCCAATCCTGTCCTATCTGTGTTGGATATTGTGTTCTGTACCTTTAAGACTGGTTCCAAGAGCGAAGGGGCTGTCAACTTCAAAGTTAATCACTAATTGGTCTTTTGCCATAACTTCCTGAAAAAAACCACTTCTTTCCCAAACTACCACACTGGTATACTTAACAGATTTGTTTGTGATGCCTCTCCAGACTTTAGTGACTCATCTGAGTGCTGTAGCTGGCTGTACATTTTGAAAATCAGGAAAAAAATAGAAATATGTTGGAGATAATGTAAAAAGATAATTTCTTTCATAGCCTCACATTTACTTGTGGAAGTACAATGTATATTAATGGTGTTAATAGAGAAGTCTGGTTTACTTCACAACTTTAGGCTTTAGTCATTTATGACCTCCCTTTTTATGTCCTTTATCTGCTTGGGAGAACTCACAACAGAATTTTCTGTGTCTGTTGAGAGGCACCAGCACCAAACATCAACTTTTTGGCTCTTAGAACATAACATATCAGTTTTCCTTTGTCTTCTTCAGTAAGGCTTTCAGTTTGTTTCTCTATTGTTCAGCTACTGATTTCCAAGGATATTCTAGGTAAACATTAATTTTGGAAACTCTATCCTTCCAAACTTGATTGAATTGGCCACTGAAAAATGTAAAAGGAGAAGGAAATCATGGTGCAATTGTATACAATTATTTCATATGAAAATTTGAGTTAACATGCTTAAGTGTATCTTTCTGTAATTATGAAACATACATTTTCAGTTATTCATTATTTATATTTACTGGAATTATTCTGAAATAAAGAAGCACTGATTAATGTTTTCAGTTGAAAGAACTTACATGTTTTGTATTATCAGCTTTACTGTAGGAGTCAAAATTGTCTTCATGTTATTTAAAATCCTATTTATCGTATTTAATTATTTTTCCTAAAAAAAATTTTAAGTACTTTGAAGTCTTGCTTGCTCTTTTCCTTCTTTCTTTGAGGTTTCCAAAGTAGTATGGATGTCATCTGTTTGGTTTTTTGGTTTTGATTTGTTTGTGTTGGGTTTTTTGTTTCTTTTTTTTGGGGGAGGTTAGTTTTGGTGTTTTGTTTTTTTTCTTTCCTTTGGTTTCAGTTCTAGTGTATTTTGATCTAGAACTAAAATGGATTCAGATGTTTCATTTTTGTGACAATGTGGAAGTTTGAAGTTGCTGGAGTTTATACCTGTACCAAAAGCTGATCAGAATTCAGTTACCAGCTGATATAGTAATTCTGAATCAAACATTAATACTTCTTAGGAACACAAACCAAGGGTTTGCCTAGTAATTTGTTGCTGAAGATCCTAAGGAAACACAACATATATTCAAGAGTATGATTTCTTTGTTTAATGTGACAAATATTTTAAATCATCTTACATGAAAAAAGATACCTTGAGGTCAAGAGGTACCATTTTGCCAAGAATGTGGAAAGAAAGTTATGTTCCTGTGTGAGTTTCAGTAAATTAAAATTCTCAGCAAAGAGGGAACTTATATAGGAAGATATTTATTGTAGTGAAGGGGAGGGAAAAAGCCTGAAAAGTTTTTTTTTTTTCTTCTGTTAGGGTGAGGTTATTTTAAAGTGGATTAGTCTGTAGTACCCCTTTTTCTTTAATTTGCTACTAAATACCTGCTAGAAGTATTTTACTTCCCTTTCACAGTACACAGAAAATGAGTTGTAAGTGACAATCACTTGCTTGCCAATTCCTAACACTTAAATTTATCTTTCCCAGTGAGTGTACTTTTTTCCTTTGATTTTCCTGACAATTTTTAATTCATCACCATTTTTCAATACTTACACAATTACATATGTATTCTGTACATGGGTAAGTCCTGTACCATGCTTCTAGCTTTGACAAGGAAAAATGATGCAAAATATATTTTATATATTGTCTGTTTGCTTTTTGGTGTGTTTTTGTTTAAATTTCTTCATATGTTCTTTTTTTAAAGTTAAAATTTGCTAGCTTTGCATCATAATTTTGCTGAGGTCTATTTCCTTGGCTTCATAAGGAATGTTATTTATATAGCATTACTTCAATTACAATAAGATATTTTGAAGTCTTACTAGATATGTACAGTAACAAAGCATGTGGAAAAAATCAGTATATGTATAAATGCATTTTTATTTCAAATAAGGACCTGATCTCCTTTTGTAACCTACTTGCTTGCCAAGGGATAGCAAGACTGATTGTGTGGCTAATCCAGCTGTTGGATAGCATTCCCAACGCCTACACCTTCTTCAGCAATTTTGGGAAAAAATAGCTTTCACCACTTTTGGCTTTAAAATTCTGTTGGTTCTGGCCAGACAATACTTTGGGTTAACAACTCTGTTCAGTAATTGATCTCTGATTTTTAACTTCTGCTGCTACTGGCATTTGTTTTTGATATAAGCATGATTTTGTTAATCTTTTTATCAGAAGCTTGTCATATTTTTCTTCATAGTGGTATTTTTGTATTATCTCAAGTTATGCAGTAGAAAAATATGACAGTCTAAACTAAGATACTGTATTCTTCAATGTACTCATGCTTTTAAATATTTGGAAAAATCACTTGAAATATATGGAGAATCTATTACTGGAAGCATCAAAAGTGGAGCATGTAATTCCACATTTTCCAGACTAGGTTCGGGAAAATAGAAGTAATTAGCTGAACCAAGTGGTTTTTGTTTAGCACTGATGTTTAATACCCATTGGTAAATGTTAACATTTTAACGGTTCCTGTATTTCTGCAGGTAGCATTCAGATTTTAAAATAGATGAGGAAAGAAATACGTGTCTCTGTTCTGCTTGCTGCAATTCTTTTTTGCAATTATTAGTCCCATTAGACTACAGAAAGGGTAGAAGTAGTGATGCTGAATGATAGTATGATTCCACTCCAGACTGTAACTTGAACTGTTTGAAAAGGTCAGGTTATTATTAAAGGTATTTAATTTTCAGTACAAGGCACTGCAGAAAAAAAAAATCTCACTGAACAACTTGTCTGAATTTTCAGACACCTAATCCTTCTTTTAATAAAATGAACCTTTTCCCAGTCAACAAACTTTTGTGTCCTGCTTGTGATTGTATCAATTCAAATTTCTTAATTCACTGTCCTTAAGGAAGATTCTCCCTCCGTTGATTAAAGGAGATGCTTACAGTTTCCTGCTCAGTTCAACAGTTTATCAAGAAGCTTGTAACTTCATTTTTGTCTGGGAATAGTGACAGCTGCTTAAGAGTGAAGGGGAGAAATGACTGACCAGGTCTTACTCTAGCATATTCATTTAAAGACAGCATTTAACAGTTGTGTGCTGTTTCCTACTGATTTACTGGAACCTGCATTGGTTCTTAGAGTATTGCTCCTGTTCCCCTTCAGTGCTCTATTTCAGACTGTCTGTTTAATTAGTACTGTTCAATTTGTAGAGCAGAAATACTGCTCTGTCATCTGTTAGATAACTGAACTGTCTTCCAATATCTGGTTAGATATAATAGAACACAAAAACTAGATCACTGTGTCCTGGGAGCACAGCCATTCTCATGCATGTGGCAATCACTTTTAGAGGTTTTAAACGCATATTTTTCATGTAGGTTTGGAAGGTCAGTCTCTTGAAGTTTCCAATATTGTGGACATTAGAGGAGAATATAATCGTGAACTTGCAATGAGGATTTCATCGGACATAAACAGTCAAAATAGATTCTATACTGATCTTAATGGATATCAGGTAATTACCATCTTTTAACTGTAAAAGCTTAGGGTGTCAGATTTTGACTGTTTAAGTGTAAAGAGCTTATATTAAACTCTCATGTTAAACTGCACTAATCATTTAAAAGGAGAAATGTTTTTAAAAGTGTACCTGTTGTAAAATTTGATGTAAACCAGAATAATATGTAACTGTGAGCTTTTAAGGAGTTTGTTGTATATTCAGGTATATTTTCAGGAGAAGAATTATAATACAGCAAGGTATGACAAGTCACAATGTAGTTGCTTGTATATGTGCATGCCTTCTTTCCCTCTGCTTTGTTTATTTAGTTAAAACCCATCAGATAACACAGTGATAACTATGCATAAGGGCCAGACCTAGTGAACAGCTGCTTGCTGCTATGTTGGAAATAAGTGATGTATTTTTCGATCTATTATGCTTTTTTTATTCGTAATACATCAGAAAGGGCTATTGTCTTGAACTGTGCAGCATGCACAAAAGAGAGAAAAATTTTTTTCCTTACCTTCCTTTCTTGCTAAAAATAGTTTTGCAAATACAAGGAGACCATGACTCCTAACTAAAAGGCTACTGATTTTCCACTTGCTGGTACTACTGCATTTTGCTGGAAACATTGAATATTTAAACATGAAAATAATTTTAATACTAATAATCATTTGTCATGTACCATTCAAGAATTTAAACAACACTTCAATAAGTGCCCAGTATGAACCAACAATTCCTTTTCTGCTACCTTAAATCTTTTCACTGCTTGCTCTCTAGAGGATAAATTTTTTTCTCTCATTTTACAACTGTGATTATTCCTTTTTGTATGTTCCTTTTAGTAGGTTCCCTTGATGAATCTTTTGTGGGTTTTTTTATATTCTTTGATCTAAAAGTGCATTGAAGTTACCATTTCCAAAGTGGTAATTTTAGACACAAATCTCCAAAAAGCTAAATAATACAGTTGAGTGAATGCTTTCATGATGGTTGGTCTTCCAAAGCACATGGGATAAATGTCTGAAAATGTCTTTGAAATTTAATTGCATAAAAAGAATGTATGTTTTTGAATTTTGTGTTCATTTTGCAGATCCAGCCTAGACTGACGATGAGCAAGTTGCCTCTTCAAGCAAATATCTATCCTATGACTGCCATGACTTATATCCAAGATGTTAGTGTTCGTTTAACACTTCATTCAGCTCAGTCTCTAGGTGTTGCAAGCTTGAAAAATGGTAAATATAAGATGATAGATGTAACAAAGGTCTCTCCTTCATGATATTCGGAAATAGTTCGTTCAGAGATTACCATACTTACCTACAGGCATTTGAATATAGGAAATCAGTTTCGCCAGCTCTGACAAGTTTTAGAATATGTCCAAAGCAGAGGAGGAAGATGTTGGTCCCACATGAGATACTGTCATCTTCAATAAAAGATCTCTCTCAAATTAGAGGCAGAGGGAAAAAATAGCGAAAAAGAAGGCGCAATAAATTGTCAGAACCAGCTATTTTTCACCCAAGAACTCCAGTGGAACTCAGGAATGAAACAGCAGAATGAATGGGTTTATTCTTTTTTGTAGTGCCCTGGTAGGAGAGGATTTAGGAAGGATGCTGATCATGGTTTTTGTTCTGTTTGTTTGCTTTATATAGGCAGCACTAGTCATAAGGTATATACAGCATAGCCTAACTTCTCTGTCAAGGAAAAACAACAGCAACTTTTCTGAAGATTAGTGTTAGTGAAATAAAGGATAAATATGACCCTGCATAAGAGTGAACATACATCTGAAACAAAATGATACCTCACAAACTTAATGGAATACTCTGACAGAGCTGATGAATATGTTGACAAGAAAAATAATTTCCTATTAAGAATTCCAAAAGAGACACAGTCTTGCTCCTTGGAGCAGAAAAGGGTGTCATGGATGGCCCAGAGGACTGGAAACAGAGGACAGTTATTCATTCTATCAGAATGGGGGAGCTGTTTAAATAAAGCTAGAGGTAGTGGGCAAGGTAAGGTGTATAATTCATAACTTAAGGTGTATAATTCCTTGCTTTAATATATATTGTCAATTTAAATTTATATGGTTTTGAACAATCATGGAATGAATACTCAGAAGAGTCTGTCAGAAACTGCACCAAAACCTGCTTCCCAGTTTCTTTTAAGTAAAACGTCATAAATATTCTGTTCTGATAAAAGGTGAATACCATGCTGGATTGATGGCAGTATTAGCAAATCTAATTAACTTTAGGGCAACAAATTAGCACTGACCTATACAATGATGCTTTAATAAAACCACATTGGAAAATACCAGCCTTTTGTTCCAAGTCTATCAGATACAAGACCCAAACCACATTTTTTCATGCTTCCCCTTGCTAGAAACTCAATTCCTATTGGCCTGATCTTGTGAATGACCCTGACACCATTGATGTTTTTATGCACTCATTAAATGGGTATTGGAGACTAAATTAGTCTGCAGAGGCTCTGTTACCTGATAATAGTGTCTGTATTTGTTTTTAAACAATCTTGGTCTCTGCATCACAAAATAATGCACCATCCAAATCCACAGAACTCCCACTCTCTGCCATCAAATTAGGGAAGTTAAGCCTAGCACTGTTTCACATTTTTCACTTAAGCATCAGGGAGAAACTGACCTTCTGTGAGCACTTGTTTCAAATCTATCAAAGGACGTTATAGGCTTTTCACCTACTCCAGTGAAATAAAAGAGCAACAGATGTATCCCATACCTGATGTGACATTGATTTCTTGACTGTTTCACTCTTCGACAAACAGTATTGTGTCATTCAAGGTACACCAACATCAAATATTTACTCTGTGCCCACTAAAAAAAAAAAAAGGAGAATTAATTAATTAATCTGATTTCTTATCTTTAAGTAATATTTAATTAAATTACTAGATCAGCTACCTTGTCCTGAAGGCAAAAGAACAGAAATGAGAGTAAAGCTTCAGTGATTGCTGAATATCATATACTTCATGACATTTTTTCTGGAGGTCTTTCAGGATCTCAGAGGGGTCACGGAAGAAAATTTTAAAATTTAGGCAAGCAACCGTCAGGAACTGTGTGCCTGTGTCTGAGACACAGGTGTGTCTCAAAGCATAACCACCCCACCATCTAAAAGTTACATGAACAATACCTTAGTTCAAAATAGCAGGTTTTTTTCTTACTCATTGTCAGCTGATATCTGCCCTTGGATAAACAAAATCTGTTTCTACAGGGGAAGGGAAGAACAAGTGATTGAGAAAATCAGTGTTTGTAGAGCACTGAAGTACAAAAAACACTGCCTTAGTAAGCAGCCTTTTCTAGAAGCCTAAATTGTGAACTTCTTATTCAGGATACGAGCACTTCAGTCTTCCAGCTTTATTTAGGAAACAAGTATACTTGTTTGAATATTCAGTGTGCAAAAAAACATAACAACCTTAATTACGTGCCCCAATCTGGTTTCTTTCTGGAGATAGAATAGACGCTTGGAAAAACTTAATTGTCCTGGCTATATATAATTTAACATCATGCTTAAAGAGCTATTTTGAGTGGCTCTGCTGAAGTTCAGTGTAAACTCAGAATTTCATGCTCAGTGCTTATCCAGTGCAAAGTTCTTTCCTACTACCACAGGTGAAGTTATCCATGCAAGAAGTGAGTATTTATATACTCCTGTTGATACCCATTTTTTCCTTCTGGCTTCAAATGTGAAACAAAAGAATGGAGTACAAGATGAAGGTAGTTCCTCTACAGAAGGTCTCTCCATACAACTGCAGCTACTTAGGGGTGATTCTTATCTTGGATGTTTGATTGCCATATATCCTTGTTGCAAACAGTAGTTAATAATTTTTTGTATTAATTGCTGGATTCTGCAGAAAAGCTTGTGAAAAGTTTTTTGAAGGTTATAAACAGCCACACTCCAGGTATTAACTGTTTTCATAATCAGTCCTAATAACATTGATCAGCCCTAACTCTTCCAAAATCAAGAGAAATATTATGATTTTTAAAAAAAAAAAAGTTAGTTTCAGGGCAGGTTATTTATGTTTAGTAGAACCCTCACATATTCTTGATACAAGTATAATCCTTGTGTTGCTCTTTCAGGTCAGCTGGAAGTGATCATGGATCGTCGTCTTATGCAGGATGACAACCGTGGCCTTGGACAAGGTGTTCAAGATAACAAGATTACAGCTAATGTCTTCCGACTGCTGTTGGAAAGAAGAGATGGAACAGATGTGGTAGGGTTTGCTGTCTGGATTTTTTTATACCAGTTTAAGATGTAAATATTAATTTCTGTTGCAGCAGCAAAGAACTCTGTAAAGAAATTATTCCATAAACTGTAGATCTAAGGAAATGTAGCTCCCAAGGGAGTTTTGTCATCTTGCTTGCATATTCTGATTGTAGAGACTGCATCTCTCACAATTCCTCACATAGATCTTGCAGTACCTGCTTCCTCACTCACACTTAAATATATGAGTTGTGCACCATTGTGGAAGCATCTGTTTTCTTTTTTAATTACTTTTTTACTGAGCAAGTTTTAAAAAGCTGCTAATTAGTGTGAGTTCTGCTTCTTAACAATGTTAATTGAGTCTAAACAAAGATAGACAAATTATTTCAGTTGAATGGTTAGAAAGAAAAAACCTCTTATAATTTTCTTAGGAAATAAGATTCAGTTGGAAATATTTAGATGCCAAGACATAAAAATCTTTTCAGTTCATTATGATTTTAGGAAAGTTGAGACCATTTTGTAGTGGTGTTTTGTTTTTTTTTTTTAATTTGTACATATCTCAGTTTGCTTTTTTGTGTTTTAGCATTTTGAATAACCTCAATTTTCTTTCAGTTCTTTGTATTTTCTCTTCTTCTATTTTTTTTTTGTGTGGCTTTTTTTTCTGTGTTTTTTTTTTCTTATCATTTTTGTGAAGGACAAAATCAAAAGTACATCTTCGTACTTGAGGCCGTAGAATAATGATGACAGCACTGAGTATATTTTAAAACCATTGCATAGCTAAAGATGAGAGGTTGTATACCAAGCTCCTAATGAATATGCAGATAAACTGGAATTAATTCTGGCGTATAATGGATATCATTAACCACTGTGAGAAGATGATAATATTGAGTTAAAAGCTGATTTTCACCATTTAATGATTGACAGTGGGGGTTTTCCTTCAAGTTGTACATGTCGTTATGATTTGCTAGTTCCTCATAATGTTAATACGCAGGCTGCGTATTAACTGCATTTCTAAGTGTGATGTGCAGCTACCCAAGCTAACTTGAGGTCAGCAGCAGTCTGACTGTGACAACAAGCACTGTACAGGTTAATCCATCCTTACAAGAGAAACTGCTGAGGGGTCTATACTGCTGCCCAAAAATTCCTTAATACCCAAGGTAATTCGTGTTGTATTAAATTAGATTGTAGCCCTGGTATGTAAAAATTATTGGACATGGAAATCTATGTTTATAATTAGAAAATAAATTAAAAGAACAGAAGCAAATCAAATCAGTTAGTGCCATAGTGCTCGCATTGACATTGTGTGCAGTCTTGGTCCTTTCCATAGAACCATAAAATAACTCACTAAAATGTACCTCTGGAACTCATCCAGTCCAGTCCAGTCCCTGTTCAATGCAGTCTATTTTTTGTGTCAGAACAGACATAAAAGGTTACTCATGCATTCAGACCATGATCAAGATGTGATCGGTTAGAGCATGTTTGGTGCCATACCTCAAGGGGAGTTCCTTCTTTACTTCCTTCTATACGGAAACTGGTCCGCACACACTGAGAGTGCTCTGCAAAGTAACACAATGCCCCTTGAGTGGGGTTGGACACAAGTTCAATTTTAGGACAGCTGCTGCTTCAGACCAAAATGCTCCATTGGAAAAGATTTTGAAGCTACCTCAGTGTCCTAGGGTGACTGTATGATGCTTCTATCCCCAAATCGTCTGTTCTGTCTGAGTTAGATATTGTGTTCTGTAGCTTTAAGTCTGGTTCCTAGAGGGAAGGGGGAGAAAAGAGAAGCGCGGGTTTTGTTTTGGGAGACGCAGCTGCTCCTCCACTCTCCCGAGCGGCGGGACTGCTTTTCATCTGTTTTTCGGTGGTCAGAGATCTCTCTTTTGCTTTTAGTTAGTTTTAGCTAGCTAGGGCAGAGAAGTTCCCTGGACTGTTTTTTTTTCCTTTTTTCTTGGGACTGTTTAAACCTGCTCTTGGACTGAAAGATCTACGAGAGGGAGAGAGCTGGGAGAGAGCACCGGGCCCACTGGGCCAGGCCGAGGCCGGCATCTTCCAGCGCTGGAAGGAACTGATAAAGGCTCAGCGAGCCGGGCTTCCCACGGCAAGGACTCTCTCAATTTTGCCAGGTTTTATTGTTTCATATTATTAATTTCTAGGTTTGTAAGCACTTTCTTTTTGTTGAATAAATAGTTTTTTCCACTCATCTCTAAGGAGTTTTTTTTCCTTAACCAGTAAGGGGGAGGGGCAGTTCCAGCTTGCTTTCCAGAGAGACCCCTATTTGGGAGGTTTCCTCCCAGACTTTGCCCTAAACAAGGACACTCAGTTAGAGTAAAGGCAGCTTAAACAACTCTGTGATGTTCTAGTCAGTGAAATATTTACGTGTGTCTTTGTGTATGTTTGCCAACTTCTTTGTGATACAAGTCAAGTATCATCTCAGCAGGATAACAGTGTAATTCTCTTTCTTTGTTAAAATCATCTTTCCTACAGATTTGAAAGATTCTGTGCAAGTTACTGAGAATCTTTTAAGGGAGAAGGGGCAGTTACCACTACAATCAAAAATTTAAGAGGTGTTTGGGAAACATGTTCCAGCATCTTCCTTTCCTTATAATTCTTCATGCTGAGCTTATAGTGGTTTTAAATGGCTGCAGAGGACTTTAAGGGCAATTGGTTCTTACATACTCTTGAAGGGACTTCAAGAAAGTGGAAACAGAACTGTGGGGGAGTAGGCACAGTCCAAGATATGCTGTTGTCTCAACTGATCCAGTGTACACAAGCCTCAGGAGCCAAGAAAGATGTTTTAAGGAAACATTTTCTTTCTGGTGTTGTACTTGGAATTCCCCTTTCATATATTTCGAATGTTCTAGAATTTTGTTATCCAAAATGTGTCTGAACATTTGTAACATTTTCTGAGTCATGTTGCTGTTTCAGTGTTAAAGTAAGGATAGTTTTCTTTCTGTTTAGTTAGATGTGCAATCATACTTTTTTTTAAGCCAAATTACTGAGAAGGTAGTTGTTATAATACTTTAAAAATAACCACGCCAGAAAAAATTATGATGAAATTACATGGAATTTATGTAATTGGCTACTGTGTGACTCATGCCCTGACCCTGATTTTGTTGTCAGGACCTATTTTATTATTGACTTCAGGAGTCTCCGGAGGAGAAAGTTTTGACCATTTGACATCTTTGCCATTACAAGCTTTTCATAATGTGTGTTCCCAAACATTTCAGTTTATCTTTTCTCAAAAACAATTCTGAAGAGCAGGATGCTTTCTGCTCTTTGTGAAACTTCCCCATAAAAGGATATCTGAAGTGTAACCTGCAGTTCCTCAACGTCAATTAAAATAATTGTGCATCACTGGTAAAATTGGAGAGTTTTTGTTATCACACTGTCTACCAAAAGTTTCTTTTAATTTATATCTCTAAAATAGTTCTTTCCTTCCCCTACCCCACCCTGAATTGTAAATTTTAATGGCAGGGTCAAACCACGTGAATGTCCTGAAGTTAAGACTCACATGTCCAGTGGGTGGATAGAGTGACATTCTTAATAATTGTTGGCATACTGAGATAGTCTGTATTTTAATAGGTTCTTAACCCTAAAACTACCTGGGTTTTGGCTCTTGAATTCTAACTCATCTAATCAGTCCTCATTCAAATATTGCCTCTGGAAAAGACTTCCGGTTGATGTGTTTTGCTGAAGCTTTTCAGGTTTTGTATTTGTGGGGAGTTGTTTATATTTTCTGTTTGTTTGTTGTTGGGTGTTTTTCTCCCTAAGGTGGATACTAAAGGATAATTCACAATGACAGTATTGTTTGTTAAATTAGCTGTGTTTGTAGTAAGACCTGGGCAAATCTCATTTCACTTTACAGTATACTCACCTCATTTGTTGACAACTGTATTCCTCAGGCTTCAGATATTTTTACTGTATCTTTGATACAATTTCTGCATACATATTTTTCTTCTATTAATTAAACCTTCTTATATGTTCATTTTCTCCTTGCAAGAATTTTTCAGCTTGAATATCTCTTTGGATCATCTTCTCAGATTCTTATCTTCACATTTTTAACCAAGAACTGAATTCACGCCATTTTGAAATTGAAGGGATTCATATTTAGCTGAGAATGAAACTGAATACAGTTTATTAATACTTGTCAAAACAGTAAATGTTTCTGCCTTTTTGAAAATAATGCATGTGCATGTTTCTCACTCTATACATTATACTGTGCATTGCTATGCTACATGTAACCAAATCTTAACAAATATAATTAACTTGACATTTCAAAAAAGCAGAAACTTGACATTGACGTAACTATTACCATACAGAAGCTTTTCCAAGCCCGCGTGTGACAAGCTCAGGTACTCTAATATAATTTTTAATTGTAACTGCCACAGTGAACTCATCAAATATGTATAAAATTGTTAGGGTTTTGGGGGTTTATGGCAGCCACAGAAGGAAAAAGATACATATCTTCCTCTTGTTTTCACCCAAAATACAATGCATCTTCTTTAGAGCCTTACCACATATATTTAGTAAGGGCTGCAAACTAATTTTTTATTTAATTTGAAGAGATATTCAAGTACTTGCTACTTTCCAGTTTTGCTTAGAACACGACTTTTAATTCATTATCTCTTCTATTACTATATCGTTTATGCTGTATTTCTTATGCCGAAATTTTGTGTTTGCTAATCAAGAATAATGCTTCCATCTCTTATTTACCTACAAATACTAGGCAAGCACTGTCATTGCCAGGACACTTTACAGCTTAATTTCCTTCAATTTTTTTTTCATGATACAGTGACATAGATGTGTTGCAGAAAGCTTTTACATAAAGACTGCTTTGTCTCCAAGCAGTAGACATATTCCTATGTTTCCTTTATGAAATATTCTAATCATGTAACAAGGCTGCAGCCACTTGTAGCTGACTCCTAGCTTGAGTAGGTAGTACAGAGGACTGCCTTCCTCTGGGTTCTGGACATACAGCTGTATCTCTTTTGTGTTTATTTCATGTATTCATGTACATCTCAGCAGTGAATTACTTTCCTTGGTTTGGTTTTATTTGTCTTCATTTGCATGTACCTGTCTGCTGGCTCTGGTTTGAAAGAATTTTACCTCAGTGTTATGCTTAGTATAAAACCTTGGTGTCTCTCTCCACTTTTAGCTTATATAATTCATCTAAGGATGAGGGTAGGCCTCTTTATTAAATGTCTTTTATTAGCTTACCTGAGCTGGTGCAGTTTGAGGTCTGAAATTTAAACCTTTCTGTATCACCACATCTAGGAAGGCCTAATTCCTGCTGCAAGATCTGACTCTAGGGCAGAATCCTTCCTAAAGTAGGGAGAAAGTGTGCAAGTCCTTCTTGCTTCTTCTTCTTGTATTCTCAAATGAAATTACTCTCTGGGAATAATCTCCTTCCACATGCAAGTTTCCACCAGTAGCAAGAACTTTGCATGAGGAGCAGAGTTCCAATACCTGGAAATTGGCAGGTATCACTGTCCTTAGCATCAGCTTTTTAACTACTTTATCATCAAATCTAAACTCCAGAAAATTTCTGATCACTGTTTTCTACCATCATTGGGGACAGGATAAGTTTTTGACAATCAGCGGGGAAAATCTAGCACCAGGTCCCTTCCACAAGCCTACCATGGGGTATTTACTTTGGCATGAAGTTCCTCCTCCTGTGCCACCATTAAATAATATAAACACTCTAAGAAGAATTAGAAGAGAATAAATAAAATTGGCAGGAAAGGCTATAAATGAAGTATAAAATACTTTTATTGCCAAGGAAATATGTCATGCTGTCTATCTGCTTTTCGGATCACTTTCATTGATGGCTGCATATTTGGTGTCCAAAAGCAATGTGCTTATGATCTTGGTGACTAGATACTTTCTTTATCATCTGCACTCTTCCACAGACTATCAAGCAGATGTTCTCCAAATGATCTCTTTATGGAATGTGATTTCTGTTGTGGCACCTAATTGAACACTAAGTGTACTAAATGTAGTCACCAAAGGAACAGTGATAAATGGACCAGTGGAGCACTAGCTGCTCCTGAGATCATTAAAGGGAGAAAATTACATGTTCCTGGTGTGAAACACAAGATTAATCTGCAGAAATTTCCTTAGACTAAGAAAATTCGGGAGTTTAAAGTTTTTGTTTTTTTTGTAAAACAAGGCTAGCTATGGGATGTTCAGTAGAACTGACACAGGATGGGAAATAGATCGATTGAGGGGTAACAAATAGAAAAAGTAGGCGTAAGAGGGGCATGAAAGGTTCGGATGAAGTCCAGTACTTGATCACCACTGGATCAAGCCCATACTGGATTATTAAATCTTATTTCTGGGTAAGTAACCAACCTTTTTTTGAATCTGTATGAGCCAATAGCCAGCTTCAGGTAAAACTAGGAAACAAGCAGAATAAGAGGTGTGTGTGACAGCTACTGAAGAGAGATACGCTACTGGACTGAAGGACCAGTACAACTGGCTTCCAGTTGCTGGCAAGATTTGTATTTTCTGTGTGTGCCTATAAACAGCAAACTGCAAGCTGACAGGTCACAGGCCATCTCCTGGAAGAAAGCGAAATCTGACCTAATGGTGAACCATTAGGAAGCCTGAGGTCCAGACATGGATATCAGAAGGCTTAAAGTACACACGGAGGTATCAGGGGTTACTGAGTGTTTTTGTGAATCAAGAATGTCAAGGTCTTGAACTCCAGACCTGGTCAGTTGGAGGGCACAATCAGGTTTGGATTGTCTGTTCTACTTCTGTTACCCAAGTGCTCCGCCTGTGTAGGTTCTGGCAAAGGTGCTATCTTTGCTCACATATATGGATGACCATGTGTTTCCATACATGCCTAATGGGAAATTATTCTACCTTTCTTCTGGATGGTCTTGGAGAAGCAGAACCACAGCAGGCTCCTATCCATCAGCCTGGAATAAGAGGAGTCGCCTCTTGTTGGAGACGACCAAATTTGGCTCTAGCAGACTGGGAAAAATTCCTCCTGTGGATGCAGATTTCCCTGGATTTGGTTACCTGCAACCGTCCCAAGTTTCTCATCTGCAGTTTCAGTGCCAACTAAACATCAATACAGAAAATATATGATGATTTTAGAGTCACTGGCCCAACACCCAGTCTTGTGGATATTTTATGGTGCCTCAGAATTTTCATTTCTTCTATAATCAGCCACCAGGAACCCCTTTCAGCTAGTGTGGCAGGCACACATTTCCAATGCATTATCCTTAAAAATGACCAAGTGAATTGACAGAAATTTTTCCATTCTCTGAGGTAAAGAGATGAAATCAGATTTACTCTGCTTTCATGAGTCATCTTCTGCTGGCCACTCCAATAACTATCAAAAGACCCTAAGCATTCCAGACCATGGTTCTCAATTCAGGCCTATTGCAAGAAAACCCAAATGCTTTGATGTGCAAAAATGTAACATAATTGATGAGCTTTTAAGTGTGGACAAAAATGTATATACAAACAAATCTAATCCTTATATTTATCTATACTTTTGGCCCCCAGCATTTCAGGAAAGCCAAATGCTCTGGTATGGCAGAAAATAATCTGGCTTCAGTATCCTTGTTTACAGTCTTTTTAAGATTCCAGGATATCTGCCTGTTCAGTACTCACATTTGTGACTGTTATTTCTGCTTGCAACTTGCCCAGGCTTTCCTAAAAGTCTAATTGGTCTAAGCTTGGATTTTTTACAGAGATTACCTAAAGATTGTTCTGCTGAAGATTTTTGTGCAGCTTTGAGGCCTCAGATGTTCTGAAACCTATTGCACAGAGAAAATCTTCCTATCACCTTATTTGATTTCCATACAAGATTCCATCTGCAAACACCAGCCCTTTTCAAAGCTGCTTGAAATCTTGGTGACTGCTTTATTTGACAGATGCTTCATTAACATTACACTCTTGGACACTGAAAAGGTATTATTCAGCTCAGACAAATTAATTCAATTTATATCAGCCGTTAATCACTATTTGCTATTGTATTAGGGGTGTAAGACTCATTATCTTTCTTCTTTCCTTCTGAAAATCACTAGGAATTGTTACAGACATGCAAAAATCTAGCCCCAGGTATCAGCCTCTAAGGAAAGGGAATCCATCATCCATATCTGGAGGACTTTCAGAACTTGTCAGACTTTGATTATTCTTTTTGTACTACAGTGTGCAGCTTTGAATGAATTTAAAGCAAGAATATCTGATTTTCACTTGGGTAGGTAACAGCCATGCAGTCTTGCGTGCAAAGCCAGTAACTAAGTTGAAGCCATTTACTACTTGATGTCAATTTAATCTAGTGTCAGTCTGAAACAAAACCTGAATTTCTCTTCTAAATTGTGAGCCTTAGGGCAATGTGTGTATAGAACATTGTGCAATTTTCTCACTCTCCTCCTGCTTAGAGATTCCACCTTCCACAAGTGAGGAGCCACTGTAGCTAAGGATTCAAGCTGTTTGCATTTGGTGAAAAATGTACATAATGTTAAAGCTTAGGCATCCGCCCTTACCTGTCACTTATTTTTGCCATATGTTGTAAACTATAATTCACATCATCAGTGGTGTTGTCTGCTGTTTGTTTCTCACCAATGAGCAGCCTAGCAGAGTATTACAGAATCAGTTTCTCATCTAGAAGCAGCATCACAACAAACATACTGATGGATTGTCAGTCTTTGAATTGTACAGAAAAGAACTATTGGCTTTTTCTGTATTTGTCTTTGGAATTATTTGACGCACATTCTTCATTGCTGTCAGTTGCTAGTTTAGGGTTAAGATATTTTAAAATATTGTCTCAAATATGCTCAAAAAAAAGTCTTTTTGCTCCACAGATTGGATTTTTCAGTCCAGAAACATTCTCCTTTGAAGAGTGCTGCCCACTAGTTTTCTGAAGCTCTCAGAGAGAAAGTTGATAAAAAATTGTTTCCTGATACAACATGAAACAGAATGAAAAACTTTTTCTTTCCAGCAATAATCCAAGCGTTTGGTATCAGACTGTTTTAGTCTGCATCCCTTGATTTAGCAGACCCAGAATTCTACCTGTTTCCAGTTTGATTGTTTTCACACACTTGAGTCAGCATCCACATTTCAGCATGTTAGATTAGGTAGTGTGGATGCCAGTGGGGGTTTACTGTTACAATTAAGGTTTTTTTAGTGACTTTGTCATTGTAGAGAAGAGTCTAGAGGAGAAAATAATCAAGATAATGCAATTTGATAAACTGTCTTCATCAGTTTCCTTAATTTTATGTGGGAAATTTTGGATGTATTTGTCAGTATTAAAAAAGTTCATTGGTTCTCCATTAGCTAAATTGGTATCCAGTAATCAACTCCTTCAGCTTTACTTTCTTCTCTACAGAATATTCCATTACTTTCTTTTGTTCAATTAAACGATTTCTGAAGAATCTAATAAGCATTTTTCCCCTCTAATTAAGGACCTTAAGCTCTTACCAGAAAACCCTCTGAGTCTTGGGGCAGAGTGACTTTTCACACAGGCAGCAGGCAGCGCGTGTGATAGAGCGGCAGCAGTTGCTCTGCCAGGGGGAACAGCGGAACATCAAGTTGCCACAGCAATGAGCTGGTTTGTGGGAATGGTGAAGCAGGTGCAGGCAGGGAAGCAGGACCACAGAGAGGAAAAGGCGAGGGTCAAGCTGACCCTCTGAGCGAGCCCCTGTGCCCTCCAAGAAATGAAAAGCAAAATGGCTCTCCCTTGTGTGGCAGTTACCTGCTTTTATGTGCTGAAGTCACTCCCTCCTCCAGTGATTTCTCAACCATTTTTTCCCAGGCTTACAGGCATCTGCCCCATAGGCATGTGGAGGGGGTCACTCATAGCCCAGTCCTGGAAGCTTCTCTCCCCTGACCAGCTGCCAGGTGAAGTCTCCCCAGGGACAGGGCTGCCAGCACATGTACAGCCTCAGTAGGAATCCATCACCTCATGTATAGCATATGTGCATGAATAAAAATCAGATTGGTCTTCCTCACCCATCCCTGGAAGTGTTCAAGGCCAGGTTGGTTGGGACCCTGAGTAACATGATGTGGTAGGTGGCACCCTTCCTGTGGCAGAGGGTTCAGAACTAGCTGACCTTTAAGTTCCTTTCCAACCAAAGCCTTTGAAGTATTTCTATCATTATCAGTGAAATAGCTCATTTGTTATATAAGGGCATTTGCTATTCTCAATAGGCTATTCTCAAAACTTGTTGCAAATTTTGATCCAATGTTATATTACATTATGGTTTGTGTCTCCTCAAAACTGAAAATTTAAAATTATTCACCTTACTTTTGATGACAAGGAAAAATCTTAAATGAGAATCCATTTATGTCTATTGCATAGTCATTCAGTCATTCAAGGGGTTGTGTTTCAACACGATTTTTAATCAGATAACTGTATGTGGATATACTGTAAAATGGTTTAAAAGGCAGTATTTGCTTTGATTTGAGCTCATTATGCCAGCACTTGATCATCTGGCATTCATCAGATTCTTGCCAATACTTAATGTTTGTAAGGCAGCCAGAGGAGCTCCATTCACACTTTGAGTGATAAATGCTATAATGGAAATTGAAAAAATAATGTCACTTTTGAGAGAGCAATACTTTAATGAGATGGAGACTGTGGGACTACATCTTCTGGTGCAGCATCAGCAGAGTACTGCTGAAAGCCATCCACAATGGTGAAGGTGTGCATAGAGTAATTATTCTTGCCTTTACATTGTTTGTGTGCAAACCCTTCTCATCTCTCCTTCCAGACAGCCGTGTTTAAATTCTGGATCACTAGACTTGAAGGGAAAGACATACTCCAACCCTTGCATGATTGTGATGTACCTAGGGGAGAGTGTGATTTGAAGAGTCCCTTCTCAGTCCTGTGTGAAAGCATTATCTTCACCATGTAACGGGGAACAAAGGCACAGACCCCCTTGTGCATGCAAAGGGAATCACTTTATTGTAGAAGTTAACCCCTTTTTATATCTTCAATCTCAACCAGACAAAACCCAAACTTAACAGAAGAAGAGCACCCATTGGCTGGCTCAGCTGCAGTGTGCTGTCCATGAGTCATAACTATCTCTCACCCCCCAGCTGACTTCCAACCCTCTATCCTGCAGCTGTGCCTTTCCAACAGGGCTTTCTGGTAAAATATGGGCTTAATAACTTCAACAATTATAACCCCATATCCTACAACCATGTTTGCAAAACCCATTTTCCCTTGGTCTCCTGGCAGCTTTTGACCCATTCTGTACACTCCATTCCTATTGCTGTTACACATATTTCATGAATAACTGCACTTTTTCTGCTGGTGCAATCCTCAAGAACTGTCATTCCAGATATGGCAATACAAAATTCAATATAAAATCTCCATTTAAGTCTTAGTTCCAAAGTGGGTAATGCATAAGGACAATGTTCTTTCCTGTGATATCACATTTAGACACACTGGGAGCAAAAATGAGCCAAGTTGAATCAGTTCTGGATCTACCATTTGCCAGTCCTTCAAGGCTGTGCTTATCTGCAGTATTTTGTTTTAAATAGTATCAAAAGATTAATAGATTATTTTTCTGATTCATGTGTGATTTGTAGGATATTTTAAAAGACGTCATTTTAAGTTCTCAGGTGCAAGCAATCAGCTTACTTTACAGGGGAAAAAAAGGGTGAAAGATGAGAAAATAAATGTCGACTAACTTTAGCACTTCTGTGGCAACACAGTGAACAGTGTTTGGGATGAAAAAAGAAACTCTTCTTTGAAAGAACATGGATCTGCACATTTTCCCTGTATATAGAGGGTGTATTCAGGCACTAGAAGGCTTTTAAACTGTACATTATGAGCAATACTGTTCATACTGTAATTACAATAGAAGAAAATCATGGCAGTGAAGTCCTCCAGTGATAATTTTCAAGGGAATGAAAAAAAAATCAAGGCTAAACTGAGGAATTAGAAGTCTCAATACTTATGAAAGATGTCATAAAATGGCAGATGGAATTCAATATAAATAAATGCAAAGAGACACATGGATGAGCAGTCCTCTAGAATGATCCATTGTTATCATTTGGGGGTCATAATAGCTTCTTAAAAATACTAAGCTTCAATACTTACTAGATACCAAAGAGATAGAGTGTTACTTATTACTGAGGAAAGCACCGAGAATAAAACAGAAATTACCATCTTGCATTGATTCAGGCCTGGACTATTTTCAGTTTCCTCACTGTCAGCTCTATTTTATACTACCAGAGATGTAGAAATAAATACACATATGTGCACACACACCCCAAGACAGAAATTGCTATTATGGTTGTCTGTTATAAGCTGAAACATAATCTTCCCCTTTGCTTTAAGTGTTTCCCATTAGTTTTTTATTTCCATGTTTCCAGCCTATCATGAAATGCAAATTTATCAGTGTTTAAGATGCTATATTTTCAATAAACTCTCTGCAAAGTTTTTGCTAAATATCACCAACAAGCAGGGATTTATCTGAAGAAATATGTAAGGGAAAAATAAAAGCAAAAGAAGTTTTCACTTCCATTTCTACCCTTATCTTCACTGACGTTCTAAAATAGAAATTGCCTTTTCAAAGTTGTTTTGTTTTCTTATATTGCCTTCTCTGGGGCTTTAACTGGTTGTTGTGAATATGTAAGATTTGGTCATCTCAGGATTATAAGGCAGCCTCTGCAGCCAAGTAAAAACACTGCAAATATGAAACTTTGGAAAGTACAAGATTTGTAAAATATTGTAACTTGTAATTTGTAAAATATTGTAAAATGTCATGCTGGCATGACATTGAAATAAAATTTCTGGAAGAAATCTTTTGCAATGCAGACCAAGACAAAGATGCTAGCTGTTATTTGGTCCAGTGAATAGTTTGAGAGAAATAGATTTAAAATAGAGGGATTTGGAATACAAGTTGGAGAAAGCAAGAAATATAGGTCAGAAAATAATGTGGAAAAGGAGGCCTGCAAAATGCTGTCTGCCTCCCCATATAGAAAGAGATAGTGAAAAAATAAAAACAACTTGCTAAAGTAGTAACTAATTGTTTTGTAACTAATGTATTGTTCAAGCATCGGGGCGCTAACACAAGGACTGTTGTAAAATTAGGCATCATCATAATTTTGAAAGACAAGTGTTTACAAAAACAGTGAGTATACCTATTAATAGAAAAAAATTCATAGATAATCAAAAGTGATTGAATGGGTAGTCTAGAAATAAAAATGTCTATGTAATTATTGGAATCATGGGTAAGGAATGTGGGTTTCAAAATTTTGACATGACAGTATGTTAACTTGAATCATTCTTTTGTATTTTGCAGAATGAAGAGAAGGCAATTGTCAGTTTTCCGTCACTGCTTAGCCATATGACTTCTCTTTTCTTAAATCATCCTGTAATTCCAATGACAACAAATGCAGATTCAGGTGTCCCAGAGTTGGTAGAAACTTTTTCTCCACTGATGTCATCCATGCCTTGTGACATGCATATAGTCAATCTGAGGACTATCCAAGCAAAGGTAAGGTCAAACCACAGTGGCTTGTTATATACCTATGATATGGCTCACTAATTTAATTTAGTCCAATAATTTATTCTTGTAAAGTACCTTGTGGGTGGCTTTATATGATATGATAAACTCCAGTGTGATCAGCTTTTGTTAATTCTGGAAGAACTGGAGACTTGTGTCTCTTTGAGTAACATGAAATGAAGGGATTGCTTTTTTCACAACATATTAGTATGCATAATGCAGGATTACATCTCTGGAGGGGGTATATTTCAATAAGTTCCCAAAGTTTAAAAGAGAACCATTCATATAACTCAGCCTTTTCTGCACTAGAGGAAATTAAATTTAAGGCCATTAGAGTTTGTTCTGTTTTTAATAAAGGATATAGTTTTAAACCCAAATTTTATTGTTAAAATGTTTTTAGACTTAATTACAAGATCTAATTTAGTTATTCTAACAGCATCTCATAATGATTGGTTCCTGTGAAGACATTCTCTGGTAGGCAAACCAAAACCAAATCAAAACAAACAAAACCCAAACATCTAACCACCAGGAAAAAACCAAACCAACAGACAAAATACCAATAAAAAAGTCAAACAAAAAAAGGCTCTTCCGTACTCAGTGTTTTTCTCCTTCAAAGGAAAGAAATGTATGTAACCACAAGAATTTAATTATCCCTTTGATTAACTGAAGGACTGGAATTCGCTTTGCATTCTTTTCCTGCCAACTATTCTATAAATTCTTTTCAGTTTTTCAGCTCCTATTAAAAAGGGATTATGTTAACTTTATATTGTATTGCAGTGCTATTCACCAGTGCTGCTACCACAATGAAATCCTTTTCTAATTCTGCCATACTTAGATACAAACTATTCATTCCCTTTCCTCTAGAGTCTCCATGATGACCGAGCATGTCTGAATTAACATCAGATTATATTCTGTTTAATCTGTTCTTCATTCTGTCTTAATCTGCATTTAAAAATGCCTTCTCATGCTTTCTCTGTAAGTAGCTCAATCTTGTGTAAGCTCCTTCAGATGTGGCTGATTCTTATATTGAATTTCAAAGTGGAAAGTTTCTTGATTTTGTGGATTCTGTGCCTTTAAAAAGTTCAGAAGAAGCCTGAAACTAAATTAAATCTTCATGTGAAGTGAATATTTCATACTTCACCATGTATATTTTCATTTACTTCAACCGGCTCAGCATCACGGGTTTACTTCAACACACCAAGTTCAGGGGCAGACCTTCATCAACATCTTCCCTCTCTTTGAGCTGTAAATCCATCCCCTTCTTTGTATGATCTGGGTATGAAAGCTGTGAAAAGACAGGCTTGCTCAATGTCTGCTTTTTGAATTCAATGTTACTCTTTGTAAATGAATTCTCTGATTTTATCTGGGTTGTTCTGGCCCCCTCCCAAATGATATAGGACTGTCTGAGGCTATGATCTCTTCCCTGTCCACAGCTGTATGTTTTATTGATTACTGATTGAGAGCTCTTGAGCTTGCAGCATTAATATGTCCACTTCAAAGTGAAAGCTTGCAGCAGTCATAAGGATGGGAACACTGTTATTATAGATACAGAAGGTTCTTCCCCACAGCCAAATGGTGCTATGCCTTGCAAATAATTTGGTGAATCTCTTCTCATTTTCTGTTTCCTTCCTCTTGTTTCCAAGAATTTGAATGACAAGTGACATAATTCTGGCTAATTGACACAATTAATTTATTTTCCAGAGAGTTATGCCTCTCCATTGCTTAAACTGTTGAAGCTGATTTTCTATAATCCATTACAATTTCAGATAAGAGGGTATCAAATTTAAAAAAATGTTAAGATTTAAGGTAGAAATCAGAAAGAATATTGTTATTGTTGTAAGATATCTTATCGTGGAGGAGTCCAATCCATTAGAATTACAACATTTAAATATTTTTTTTTTGTAATAGAATTCCAGCTTTCGGGAAGTTCAAGACATATTTTACCTGTTGTAAATAAACGGGACTCAAGATCTAGAACACAGTAGATTTATACGAACCATAAATACATAAAATTGCCATATTGTTAAACTTTTCAGTATGTGTCTATTAGCTTACAGTAATTGAATTTAAAAATAGTTTAAATGTTTTTTCTTTCTCATCAAAATTTTAGCAGCATTGCTTTGGAATACTGGTTATGAGAAAGCTTAACAATTTTTGTTTCATTTTCTTATAAGGCTACATTTTAATTCCCAGAAATCAAAATCAAATAAAACTTTGGTAGGTCTTCTGAGAAGGCTAGTTAGAGATTTAATTAGCACAGTGTTTGCGGGTTTTTTGTTGAATAACTCTGCTGTGAAGTTTTACAGGGTTATTTGTTGAAAATTGAGGAGTTTGTTACAGATTTTCATGCAGTTAGCATGGTCATGTATAGAAGGTGTATTTGGTGTAAATTAAATACTGAATGTAATGAATTCCTTGCTCAGAGACTCATTAACCTTAAATATATTTAATCTAATTTACCTAGAGATGATGTAAAAACAGCTAAATTAAAGTAGATGTGGAGGCTCTGACAACTTAATCTGTCTTTCGCTTGCTTTGATAATGGTTTAGAACAGCTTTATTTTTTACGCAGAGTTGCTCTGTGCTAGCAAGAAGGTGAAGTACTAAATTATAGATATTTATACTGACCAAAACACTTTTACTCAGGGTGTAAAAGTAATTAATTAAAAAACTAAAAATTAATTGATTGTTTGTTACCTTTTTGTTTTAAATTTTTTGAATTTTAATTAAGATAATATTTAATTCTAAAGAATTGGGAGATTAAATATTCATGCCATAATTTGAAATTCATACATGCATTTTTAATGCAAATTTTTAAAAGATAATTTAAGTAAATTAGAGGAAGTGTTCATACCCTTTACTGGCTTGTCATTTCTAGCATTACCCCTCAGGAAGTCAGAATTTTTCAGTATGTATTTTATTGTTTCACTAATCTGATGTTAAAGCAGACAGTATTATTTTGTGTGCATAAAAATAGCTACTTTTAAGTGCAACAGTGTCACATCAGTGACAATGAAAACTGAGTTAGGTGTTTCATAGTAGGAGGGGGAAAGTATCACAGCTTTACCTCACTTCATGTAGAAAGTGGTACTGCTGCTCCAGTGAACAGGGTATGATTTTTTTTAGCCATCAATGTTAGTAAATACTGTTAACAATTCCAGTATTGTTTACATATGCTGAATGTAGGCAATTTTCATAAATTTAGAAGTTGATTTTAGGTGGTTATAAGCTACATTGTTCACAGAATCTTTTCAAGATAACTTTTATTCATGATTTGTATACTATGCAAAGTTTTTAACAGTCAGTGTTTCACTAAAAAGTATCTCATTTCAACTCCAAATACTATTGAGTAAATTTTTATTATTTTTAAGGAGGAATTTTAACCCACAAGGCTTATAAGGTTTTTTATTATATGAGTGAGTACTTCATACTATGAATTTGTTGTACTTTGAATCCTTGTCATGCTGGATTTCAAAGAAGCTGGTACAAGCTGATCCATGATCTTCTTTGTGAAAAGAAATTAGGGAGGAAAGTCTGTTAGATTAAGACCTCTTGTTTGGTACACCTTCAGGAGCTAATGCATCATAGAGTGCCTGATGCTTGTTAGCATTGGTTTCTCCAAGCAACAGATACATTCTGAAGTACCAGAAATGAACCTAACCCATGACAGATGCTTTTGTGGAAAAGCACCAGTATAAGAACAAGTAATGAACAAGAAATAAATAAGAGGAAAATAACCTGAAGAATCCAAGCATTGCTTTGGATAGAACCATCTTATTTATGCTCTTATTATATATATAATAAGATTAAGAGCTGAAGAATGCAAAACATCAATAAATAAAGAAATAAGGTAATGCATCATAGTAAACAAGTGACTACAGTGAGTGTAGGAATGCAGCCGCAAGAAAAAAAGTTGATGGGCTGGAACATGTTCAGGGGAGGGTGATAGAGCTGGAGAAGGGTCTGGAGCACAAATCCAGTGAGGAGCAACTTGCTCGTTAATGTCCATTGAGGCTCAAAAGCACTGAATATCCTAGAGATAAACATAACATTTATTTCATGTGTGTATTTCATTGTACATTTTTCTGTACACCTTAAGCTGAGGTAGAGAGCAGTTTTGCTACATGAAAGCTTGTTCAACATGGTCCCAAAACTGAGTATTGTAGTTAACATATGATTTCTAGTTCGTTGTCTGTTTTGCCATATATTTTTTATGGGAAACCTGTTAATACATGTATGATAGTTACACTTCAGTCCTGACTACATGTACACCTACTGACCTTTAAAGTCAACACTTATATTCTGTAGCACATTATATATTTCAACTCTTTGCCATTTAGGTCTTTCTGTGTTTAGCTTTATAAAATTAAAAAAAAAAAAGCATGACAGTTCAGTCAAGGCTAACATTTTTTTAAGGTGTAAATGTCTCTATCTGCTGTATGATAAGGATAATTTTTTTGGTGTCCTAAAGTGTCTTCCTGACTGATACTTTGTGAGTAATCTTCTATTGTGTTTTTTTGTAGGTAGATATCAAACCATCTGATGAAGCTGCTCTGATTCTTCACAGAAAGGGATTTGATTGTAGATTTTCAGACAGAGACGTGGGTCTGCTCTGTTCCACTACTCAGGGAAAAGTATGGTTTTTAATCTGTAGTATTTTTTTTAATTTTAAAAAATAATTTAATTTTTAAATAGGTTTGGGATTTTCTATTGGGCAGAAGAGTAAATATTGTTTTGTTTAGAAACAAGAAGTGTTCAAATCCAAATATTTCTAATAATTTTGAGTATACTAACTAAATTACATTGAAACTTAGCAAGTGAATACTGTTTAAAAAGATTTAAATGATTGTACAGTATTAATTTATGATATTTTAAAATAGTCAAAATCTTTGGCATGAGAATTTCTGTGCTGTTTTTTTGTTTTTGTGTTTTTTATTTCTGTGTTTTTTATTTTTGTTTTTTTTTCCCTCCAGATAAAGGTGCAGAAACTCTTTAGCAAATTCAGAGTGGATAGTCTTATACCCACATCACTATCTTTGATGCATTCACCTCCAGATGCCAGAAATATAAGTGAAATACATATGAGTTCTATGGAGATAAATACATTCCGGATTCGGCTGAGATGAAATCCTGCTTTAATATTCAGATAGAGAAGAATCTGCAGTTGTATCTCCTGTGAGTTTCATGTGCAATAAGAGGCACATTAATGTTTTTCCAGCTTCTGGATACCGTGAGAAAAAGATGCATTCTGTAATTTTTTTTTTTTAACCAACACAATGAAAAGCCATGTTACAAGCAGCTTTTTTTGTTGTTCAGGTTCTTTTCCCCCATAAAATAGCAACATCATTATCAGTTAATACCACAAATGATGACATTTCTATGGATGTTAACCTCTCAACAGATGAAATCTCAGGTTAAGTGCTAATTAATGATGTTTCTGGTGTTTTAGTTTTCATAAGTAGGGGATTGTATTTTAAATCTTTTCCAGATTCTGGATGAATTTGTGTACAAATAACTCAGTGTAGAAAGTCCTGACGCAGCTTGGAAAAAAATGGAATCAAATGTTCCTATGTAGTGGCTAATGTCCAAATATTTGCAATCATTTATATAAATGACAGTAATCACAATTTACTCCGCAATCAATTTCAATTTATTCAACACAATGGGGATTATTAATTGTGGTAAAATGAAAACCTGCAGTACTTGTATAAGTGATGGTAGATTTTAATACTTCTACCATTCACCTGAGTTATGTAAATAGAAAAATGTGAATCTATGAAGTAATTTTGCAATGGAAATATTTAATAAAACTCCCATTTTGTTACTTGATACACTGGGATATGTGCAATTATTCCATTACCATGATGAGAAATGTCCATACTTATCATGAATACAAGATTTTTTATAAAACTCATTTAGATACCAGTGTTCTCTGAAATGCATTTTCTATTTCAAGATTACCTTATCAAAATAAATGTGCCTTATTTTTTGATATGTCTTGTTACAATTTTGGTGTCTATGTTTATGTTTTTAGGGAAAAGGTAGTTTTATATAACACTTAAACTGTGTATCTCCTATTTGACAATGCTGGCCACACTCATCTATGTACTCCTGCACCAAGTTTGTTGCCGTCTTATTCTAAACATTTTGACTATTTGAATGTATGAATATGGTGTCATGACATGAAACACCAACAAAAAAAGAAGCTAAATTCAACTGCTTTCAAGAAAATAGCAGCTTGATGCAGAGAGTTGATAGAAGGCAAGATATAGTTTGCAAATCCATCAAAACATGTGCTTGCGTGCCACAGACTGTGGTGACCTGTTAATTCCAAATCATGTGCCTATATTTGAAACAACATTTTACAAACTTGCAACCTCACTTACATTCCCAGTGTTCATGTTACTGAAGAATGGAGACTTTGCTTTTTCCCATAATAACCCATATTTAGTACTTAAGCCATCCAAGTGTGAAAAGTATTTCCTTAAGTAGAGCTGCTGTTTACAGTTGATATCTATGAACATTCACTTGAGTATGAGCCCATTTTATAATCTTCATTTATTTCCATAGCTCATTCTTCTATCTCTTGCTTATGTTTAACTTTTCGATACCTGTTTGCTTATCTTCATATTAATGCATGAAAAGTCATCATAACTGGTAAAAATATGTGCTAGCTCTAATATTGCCTCCTGTATTTAATTTCATAATTGTTGTTCAACAATTATATCAAACTCTATTAAATTATTTCATGTAGCTACAGGCTATCTAAAAAAATAAAAGGAAAGTCATAATTAGATTTTATGCATTGTCACAGGTTGGATCTCTGTTGAGATTGTGTAGATTTTCTTACTTATATCAATCTACTGCGTGTTTTGTAATAATGGGAATACTTAAGTAGGATTTGGTGCAAGTTACATCAAGAATTTAGGAACTACTAACCACAAATGAAAGAATCAGATCCAATAAATGAATGTTTTCATGCAATAAACATGTATTGTAACTTTTCTTAAAGTATTTGAAAATGCTGGTTTTTGTTGGAACTCAATGCTTAGTAGGCTTGCCAACAGAAATTGCTCGTAACATCTATTTTGTTGCTTCTTCAGAATTAAAATTAAGATAATTTTATGTGTTCTGTGCAAGAAAACATTCAAAATACTATTTCAGTTTTGCTAGGCAGAAAAGGAAAATTTTGATGCAATAAAATTTTAAAATATTTTGTCTCTTTGAATTGCTTTGAAAGATTCTTTGTATAGCATTGGTTCTTTAATTTTATCATCAGCTGTACAATCATAATACCTGAATCTTCCTCAACCAGCAGATGTAATCCTTGTTCCTTTGTTGTTTTTTTTTTTTTGTGTAATGATAGCTTTCAATTTCCTGAAATCCTTAACTAAATCAAAACTCCAGTCAAAGTCTCAAAAAGAATTTTGCTTAAATTGGTTCAGAATGTTGCTGTCAGTGAGGTTGTGTTTTCGTTGGCTTGGGTTTTTGTTAGATTTTTGTTTGGGTGGGGTTTTTTTTCCCTAGGTCTTAATGAATTCTTATGATTTTTGTGAATTGTGAATTCTACTTAAATTTCAGTATTTTGAGGGTTTTTTCTGGTTTTATACCTGCTGGGTTTGTAGCTCTTGATTAGGAGAAAGAAGCATCTTTACCTTGCCATTATGATTTTAAATACAATGCTGTATGGTTTAAAACTTTGTTGTTACTTTCCATATGAGAGTTGTACCTGTTCTGATTTTATGGTTTGGGGTTTTTTTACATTCCTTTATCTTAATTTTCTTTGGTTTACTTGCTTAAATTGTCTGAAACAAACTGATTTCAGCTGAAGGTTTTTGATATTTTCTCTTGGAAGGTTTTATATCTTATGGGGATATGTCAAATAAGATCTCTAATAAAAGTTAATGTTATTGTGAGATGTGGTCAGTGTCATTAATGCCTTGGCTTTAATAATTTTTTTTTTAATGAGAAAAACAGCAAATATAACTTCTTTGAAAAAGTTCATAGGTCAGTATCTGTTAGGAATGACAGTTATGTGTCCTGAGATGAACTCACGATCAAAGGTGCAGTCTATTTCAAAGCTGCCAAAGAGATGAGGATGGATGCTAACTTCAGAGATGTAAATGTGAGATTGCACAGTGTGGGGCAGAAATGGACAGCTCTTTTGCAAAGGAAGTAATGCACTGACTTCATGGAAAATATTAGAAGGTTTTAAATTCTAGAATTTTTTTTTAATTTGAACTAATATTTATCTTTGAAGCTTTGGGAGCAATGAAATGGGTGCTAGTCTTATAAATTAACAAACACACCATTAGAACCTAGCAAGTCAAAATAACAGTTCAACTGTAATTAGACTGAACATTTTTTTAAGAAATTATATAATGCTAATGTGATATTCTGTAATTGCACAGGGCTAGTTGAACAGGCACAGATGTTTTACAGGTTTGCTTCCCAAAGTGGTGGTGGAGTTTGAACATAATGACTTGCAAAGACAATAAAGTATAACTTTCAGTCAGTGCCTGAGGCAATTTTATGTTTGTCTGGATAGTCTTAACTGTAAATGTGAAAGCAAACATATACACACACAAAGTAAATCCACATAATTTTAAAGCTGAAGTTTTAAAATAAATAAAACCTGAAAGTGTATAACATCTAACAGGCAGCAATGGTTATGGGTCTAATTCAAAGCAGCTCTTCACCATTTTAAGGTCACCCTATTTTGGAAGCAATTAATATCAACATGGCCATGTAGACAGAACATATTCCACTAATTCCAGTAACCAATAATGTATGTTTTTACTATATAGAATTGTACTAACTATATTTGATGTATGGCCATGCACTGTGTTTTAAATAAAGCTGAGATCTCTCTATACATCTATACTGACAGCGATACTATTCCTCAGACGTAGTGACTTATTTGACTCATGATGGGTTATATATATCTATTATAAAATCTAAAACAGATTCAGTCATTATCCCTTTTTATTTTAGGACAGCTACTCTGTCATAATGCAACATAATTTCAAAAATCAGCCAAAGTTATTAATTTTGTCTTCTAAGAGAGGGAAAATATAGAAACAATATATTGTCTAGAATAAACTCAGGTCAATGGAGAATTATTAAGACTTTTCAGACAGATCTGTTACTGACAAAAAGTTTGTCTCTTTTCTCTGTAAATTAAAATATTAAATTGTAGACCTGTCAGTCTTTCACTATACATATTTTATTAACTAATAGATATTTAAAGTTTATATTGCATCACCTAATCTTTGTACTCCAGAATTTCTGTGGAGCATCAGTAGTGCAATAGATTTCCATTACTCCCTTTCTTTTAGGTAAATCATTTAACAGCACTAGGAATAGGAAGAAAATAATTAAAATTTTTTAATGTCCATCATTTGTATAAAATGGTGCTCTTTGAACTGTAAAGGCAAAGACATTTTTGATTATACATTTCAGAGCTTCAGGTTCTCAATGTAACACATTCTTCCTAATACGCAGTGCCTGTTAATGTGATGCCCAGTTTACAAAAATCATTCAAATTATGGGTATCGGTAGACTGGAGACTTTGGGCACAATTTTGCCTTCACCATCGCCACTTCCTTTGCATTGGATACATCCACCCTACAGAAAAGCACATGCCTTTGTTCCTTTCAAATCATGACCTGCAAAGTCCCATGATCTCCCCAGATAGCTGGGGAGGATTATTTCTATCTTAACTTACTCCTGTTGTCTTTTCTCTATTCTTGGCATTCCAGCTATCGGTGTGGGTATTTGTAGGCTCCAGCATCTCATGGTGCATGATGGAGCTTTCTGGGGTTGGGCTACCTGCAGTGTCAGCCAGAGCATGAGATGTGATAGATGCTTCAAGAATTACACGTTTTAAGTCCACATCAATGATCATGCAAATGAGGAGCATGCCTTACTTGCTTGCCAGAATTGCCTCTCATCATTGGCCTGCTCCTCAGAAATACTCACCTTTGTTTCTGAAAATCCTCTTGAACGAGTGCCATTCTCCCTTTTACTTTTCCTCAGTTTCATGATACAACTCACTCTTCATTTCAGGACCTTTTTGTCATCCTGTAAGCTACCTTCCAGAAGTCCAACATATGTTCAGAAAGAGTAATTAACTTGTAGTTTAAAATGTCTAATGAAAACAAAATAGATCTTGAATAAGCCATCCTGTCTGTCTGAATCACTTGCAGTAGTGTGGAGACACACAGCTTTGCAAACACAAGGTGACCTTTTTTCAATAAACACTTCAATACCTGTGACAGTGAAAATATGTATTATCTGTGTTTGAATTATTTGTTTTTTAATTATTTAAAACAGTATTTTTTTTTACAAGCTTTACAAGCTTTTTTTTTTTTTTACAAGTTTGATGGAAGCAATTCAGATTGACAGTGATGGTGTCAAAAGACTGAATGGCTGTTACAAATATTCCTTAATATTCCTTATGGAGCATGTTAGTGAGAGTCCTTCAGCCAGATAAAGAACTAGGGTTTGCATGGCAAAAGGGATTTTTTTTTTTTTTGACAGTGGCCAAATCAATCTCATTACTTTTTCTTGTATCTTAGTAAGCAAAATCTACTGACTTGGCTAGTAGACATGGGAAAGAATTTGTGAAAGCTCAGATGTAACTGTAAGGCAAACTTACTCAAATGGTTTTGACACAAGGATCTACAACCTATTAGCGTAATTGGTATTCAAATACACAAAATGAGTTGTGAATTTTCATTCATCAAATATTGGGCCTTTGAAAGACAAGTCAAGATGATAATAATTACATTGCATTGGGTTTTAAAATAACTAATCAATGTGTAATTGCTGATAGGAAAGATACCTCTCAATTTGAGTTTGTGTAAGCTCATTTTTGAAGATACGCTCTATGCCAACTCATGATTTGCAGCTCTCGGTAGCTTTCCAAAGAAGACACATAAGGTGTACCTGAAATGAGAAATCTGTAGTTTGGAAAGTTTTAGTTTTTAAAGCTCCTGCAGATGCAGATCAGAAATGGATGTCTGTTCATTTTCTGAATATTTTTGATAACTCTTACCTAGATGGTAGGATATTTTGGTTTTAATATCTAATGTATGAAACAGTGAATCGAGTATGTGCTAGTCAAGAAAGAAAAGTGTTCTGTTCTTGATGTTGAGGAGCAGTCCTTGATAGTGATACACATTCAACTAGGGATAACAAAACTGCTCTTCCAAGATAAGATTCAAGAGCATTCTTCTAAATCCAAGAAAAAAAAGTGTGCTTTGCTGACCCAGCAAGAGTTAGGTAGAAGCATGTGACACAAGCACGATCTAAATAAGCATCAACAGCTTAAGAAAAGAAGAGGCACTGAGATCTCATTCCACAGGGCTTTGGCAAAATCTGTGTGGAATCTTACAGCAGTCCTCATCATTTTCCCATGTTTCAATTAAAATATTAAAACCACCAAGCAGACTCCTATCTCACCACCCCCAACACACATCCAGACTCCGAGAATGCTGTGTCATCTCTGTAATGATTCTTTAAATTTAGCAACTTAATGTCTATAGAATTCCAGTTCAATTTTCTGTTGCAAACTGTGATCAGAATACAAGATTTATTGGGCTTTCCCAGTCACAGTGTTCTCACAGTAGTACTGTCAAAAGCATTATGTGCCCAAAGCGTTATGACTGTGGTGACAGGTTGTATTTTGGATATGCAGGTCACATTTTCACTGCAGGGTTGAAAATGTGCTGGCTGTGTTGTGATGGGAGGTGTGGAGCTGTGGGTGGTCAGGGTGTGAGTTTACAGTTCCTCTGTGTGTGGTGTGATGTAGCAGTCCGAGCTTTCAAGGTCCCCGCTAGCTGCTCGCAGCTGCTGCTTCGTCAGTGCAGGTCCGGAGACCTTCGCCAGGCCCTGAGAAGTCTCTTTCACTACAGTAGCTGTGTCAATAAGGAGGGACTCCAGAGGGGGGCTAAACAGATGCTTTATTCTGCGATTGCCTGCGCTCAGGAGCCTCGAGGAACTCCTGACACCAGCTTACATATGACACAAACAACAAATGAAAACATACAATGACATAACTGACAGCAACGGGGGACCACTAATAGGGGTTTTGGGGAGGGGCCCAAGCGACAGGCCCAATTAGCCATAGCCCTCATAGGATGATTCTGGAAGTCAGGGCTGGGCTTCAGGGTGACAGGCAGGGCGAGCAACAGGAGGAGAGAGAGTGCAGGGAGGGGTGAGTGACAGTGGGAGGAGGAAGGATGTGATCGACAGGGGGACGAACCAGAAGGAACCATAACTAAGGGAACATGGGGGAGTTGGTTAAATCCATAATACAAAACATTTGAATACAAACCCCAACAGTGTGAGTTTACAGTGAGAGCAATCACTAATTTAATACTACCTTACATATGGATCAAGTTGAAAACTGAGGTTAAAAGAATTTTTAACAATTGGCATTGATGCATAGTAACGTGGCACCAGTGTTTAGTTTAATTTTGCGTTCTACACTTCGCTTTAATAGCAGGTACTGGTAAATTGAAACTAATCCAAAGGCAAAGGGAAAAAATTCTGTGGTAATGACAGAGCTATGATAGAACAAAAGTATTATCTTGTCTGAAAATATACTTCAAACCATGTTTGAAGGCTCTTTCTTGTTTGCTGAAAGGTGTCTTGGTATATGTTGCAAACTGAGTAAGAATCAAGTTTTATTGAACTGTGAAAACACAAGGTTGTTGGTATGATCAAATGGGAATAAAATTTTAAAAAGCAATTTACTATAGCCAATCAACAAAGAGAAATTTCCATGGATGGAAACAGAAGTGAGAAAGCAGATAGCCCTAGAACACAATTTCCAGATAGCCATAAACAACAGGAGTTTTGTTGGATTTTCCTTTACACATCATCTGCTTATGGATTTGCCAGTTTTCTAATAGACCAATGTATATTCTCATCTACTTATTTTTTCTTTCACATTGGTTTAGGGACACAATTTATTTTAAGAACTTATTGAGAGTATAAAGTGTATAGTAATTTTCCATACTGTGTGTATTGGTGTTATCATGGGAGAAAGTCTGCAGTTACTGTTTAATTCCCCAAGAAACTGCTTCCCCCTTACCCCAGGATATGGAAGGCTGAGATATCCCTCTGACCTTTACCCCTTTCCCCTATCCCATTGGCCCTGGGCCAGACAGCCCACCAGTAGCTAAGACCTATATATAAGTCCCTGCATTTCCTTGACTCACTCTCTCTCCACGTGGATCCCCCACGAATAAAGATCTTCTAACATCACGGAGAGAGCCTCTTCTGGTAATCCGGTCCTATCTCTGAGATATCTCCCCCCTGGGCCCCGTGGGGAATCTGAGCTAGCCTTGAGTCTTTGGGGGTTTACAGGGGGGGAATAGTCTCAAGTTACTGCAGAGTTTTCTCAGTCAATCTAGCGGATAAGTAAACACTTTCTAATCAGCAAATCTGAAATTCTGCTGCATTCATTTTTAATTTTGTTTCTTTCGTATTTTGGAAAACAGCAACACATGTCCTGTGGAAAAGAATTGCTTTGCTCCTGGAGATATATGTTTCTGCTCCAATGATTAGAAGAAATATAAATATTTAGATTTCTACTGATGATAATAGGCTATAGGATCCCTTGCATTCAAAGATAACTGATTTTTTTTAAAGAAAAGACATAATGAAGTGGATTTATGGAATTGGAAAATCAATAGGAAAGTATCTATTCTATAAATACTCCTGATTTTCAAATTGATGATAAATTGTTCCTGATCACACAGTGAATGCTTGGATGCCAAAAGAAAAGTATTTGATGGGGGAGAGAAACAATGGATGACGATCAGAGCATGGCTCCACTAGTCATCACAGGCAGAGGAATCTTTTAAGAGTATTTCATTATTTTGAATTGTTGGATATTATATAGTTCTAGAAACTTCAGTCAAGGTAAGGCAAAATGAAACTGGGGAAAAGGGAAATTTGGCGGTGCATTATTTGCACATTGTGCATTACTTGCGTAAAGGAAATGTGCAAATAATGGGTCTGAGAGAGCATCTAGCCAAGACTAGGCCACTGGAAGAATAGCAAAGTACCTTGGTGTCAACATATCTGTGAGTTGGAATTGTGTAAGAGGGCTGAAACTTAACAAGGACAAAGAAAAGTTTATAGTGAATATATCTTTTTACCTCTATTAGAGACCAAGGCAGAAATGTGAACCTACAGTTCCTTGGCAAGGTGAAATATTTGGAATCTAAAAATTCATACTATCAGAAACATTCAGTCTTCTACCAATATGGAGGGGACAGTGGGGTGGCTTTTGCAAGATATATTAATATAAAGATGGGATCAGTTAGCATCTGCTTGCCTAAAACCAGCCAGTATCACCCTGGTTCACAAACAGCAACATTTCTCACAGCGAGGCACCAGCAAAAAACGCTACAAAACTCTTGTTTGGAGATGTTGGAAAGCACAAGTGGATTGCTGGCACTGTAACAGTCTGTGGGTCCTGCCAACACAAGCTGATAATAGTTCCAGTATGAGAAGAGAAATATGACTCTGACCTCTGATAAGCTAAATGGAGAAGCCCTTTACAAAAAAAAAAAAAAAAGGTTATTTGATTTGTTTCTCTCTAGGAATGGCAATTGATACAAGCTCCTATCTGAAAATGGGAGATAAAAAGCCTTAATCATCTCAGGTAACAAAACAGTGTCTAAACTGTTTACCTAAATGTAGGTCGCAACAGTGTATCTAAATGTCTTCAATTTAAGTCTGATTAAAGATTTTTTTTTAACAAAAGGGCCATGCTATTGAAGGCCAAAAATTTGTTACTGTGAATTCAAACAGAAAAGACAGAAAAAACGGTTTAAAAAAAGCCCAAATAAAGCAATCTTCCTCAGTTTTACTTTGAATGAGGGCTTAGATTGGTAGCTAAAACCAGAAGGATCTTGGTTTAATGTCCATCAGGAGTTTGAATGTTTCATCTTGATTGAAATTATAAGTTTCTTAATACCATCATATTCCCATGCAGTAATTTATTTAGATATATATTTTGAAGTCACTGGAATTTTAAAATTAGACCTGAGACTTTGATTATGTGTCTCTGTTTTATAAGGGACCAGTGCTTAAAAACCAGAAGATGTGTTTGATGTGTTTGGATGTGTTTGTGGCAGACTTTGTCAAAAAAGCAGAAATATTAAAAGCATCCAGTAACTTCATGTAGGAGGACACTCAATGGCAGCAACCATGCAGACCAGTGGGGAAAGGGAAACAGTGGCCACAGGAGGCTTTTTCATTTGTTTTTTCTGCATTCAAGGAGAGCAAATAAGTCTTCAGAGTGACTCAGAGAATTGTGTTCTTATGTGCACAGAAACACTCCCTACACAGCCCTTTCAAAGGTGCTTATGCGGAGATTAATGATTTGGGGCTCAGCTTTATCACTGGATTATGATCTCACATCAAAAGTTCAAACAGATTGTACACAGCAGTCTTGGAGCCAAAAGGTTGTCTAAAAAAAGTTTTAAAAATGTAACAGCATATAAAGACCAATTCAAAAATATTTTTGGGAGGTTATGATCTAACAATTTAGTGTCAATAAGAGGTGTAAGATCAATGCTAGAAGATAGTCTGTGCGTAAGAATTCCAATACAGTTGTTTACACACTACGTTTTCCCAGGTGATGCACAGGTATACAAATAAGGACAACATTCATGTGCTCTGCAAATATTGATTATAGTACAAGATCACTGGATCTGTGCTCTTCTGAAAGCCTTTTCAAATGTATGTAACTTTTGAAATAACGAAGGGAAAAACACAGTTACAAATCATGTACCTTTTTGATTTAGTGTATGCAGTGATCTTATTTCAATTTATGAGGTTGCATACTAGAGGGTGTAAGGGGATAAATTTTTGGTTTATATTTTGAATTCCAGGAAACAATTTTATTTAGTACAGAATCCCTGGAAAATAGAATCTTTTCTCAACATAAAATATTGAATACTTTATGAACACATAAAGTGACACAACTGTTCATAAATTTAAAATATTTATTTATATATTATACCTAAGCACTGTTTCACATTCTTGAAAATTACAAGATTTTCAGATTAAATAGGGCAGAAATATTTTTTCCTTGAAATTTATATGAAATAATTCAACATTTAAAAGTGGAATCAAGGAATATTGCACTTTCAGTCTAAATTTATGCTATCTTTACCTATGCACTAGAATATACGCAACTGGAGCATTTACATCTGATTTCTGTTGCCATGACAATGGCTTTAGTCTCTGTTTTGTGCTTAGAAGGGCTTTCGTCAAGCCTGATGCTCAGCTTGCTCCAAATTCCTTGTGTGGAGAAAGAGAAGTCTAATAGAAGACTAACAAACAAGATAGGAAAACACTTGTGATTGTAAGTATGCCTTCAAATACAATTGAAGGAAATTTATGAATACAGAATTTCTTTAACCACAGGCCTACACATGGCCAAGCTTGTCTGGCTATTCATCTCTGCTTTGGTAAGAAAATAAATACAGTTCAGAAGAGGATTCAAGAATTTTGATACAATTTTCACCATACTTTTTGATGTGATGAGGTTTATGTCAGAAACCAGGAGGCCAAAATTTACATTTATGAAGCTCTAAATTCAGTGTCTTGTCACTTCAGACCAGAGAGATTTGCTATTCCAGCTAATTTTCTCTATTGTTCCCTATTGTTCTCTATTGTTTCTCTATTTAAATATTTCTGTTCATCTGCACAAGCGGTCTTCTACTGCATCATCACTGCATCAGAAAAAAACCACCTCCACAATTATTTACGTGCTCTTTATTCCAAGGCTGGAATAGAATAAAATATATAATAAAATAAAATAAATAGAATTGTGAGTTTATGGGAGAAAGTGTCACCATTTCTTCTTCATTGTCTTAAGAGTTTTTTATTTCTGAGTTCTTTACCAATTAACAAATGGTGCAATATTTCTCTGGCAGAAGTCTCTGAGTCTTCTCAATAGTAGCATTCAGTACATGCAGCGCCATTACTGACCTTTCAGCAGCAAATAACGGAAATTTTGCAGTTGTGGACCATATCTGTGTCTTGTATATTACCAATTATTCTACTAGCAAGTGAAGACTACTACCCAACTTTTTGTTATCAGTTGCCAAAACTTTCATAAGAATGTTTTACAAGTTAAATCACCTATGTAAAATATTTTCACCTAGTTTAAGTATAAACCAAATTAGAAATTGAGAGTTTAATAATCTGTCCTTGCTGCTGTCACCATAAGACACTGGATTTGCAGAGAGGATATGCAGTGTAAAAACAAAGCCATTAACCTTCCGTTCACTTCCAACAGAAACAGAAGAATCTGGCTTCCAAATAATTTTTAAATTGCTTTATCTGATTGCCTAGAAGGGAAAATATCACTAAAACCTATAGCTTGCCATAATAAAGCCAGAAAGATTCTGTGCATCATAGTCACAGCCACTTGCATTACTTGCATTATAATGAATCAGTCCTGTTTCAAAGAAAGTTGGGAGCATTTGGCACATTCATGCAGTGTCCTGCAAAGCATTCTATCATTTCCCGTGTTAGAAAAATGGTGTGTTGGGATGGCTGGTTATATTTTTCTTTCCAAAATTAAATCTGATGTAACCTGTTACAAACTGTGGAAGGGAACATTCTGCCCCTCAAAGAAATGAGAAGCTGACACCACTGCTCTTTTAGCATGAAGGTTTTCTTGGCTTCCCCTAAGTTTAGATTTGTTGTCTCTTACAGATACCAATCTTTCAAGATGATGCTGCCTCCATTGTTGTCTTTTCAAGCAGTGTAAAACTCGTGTGCTGACATTGACAGCTCTGCTGTGGGGTTGGGTCATTATGGAATTGGTCTGGGGAGAAAATGTCTGTTTTTCCTTTCCCCAAACACTTTGGGTTTTGTTGTGAGAAGCTTCAGGTTACTTTCCAGAGGGCTCCTTCAGTTTGATATTCCCATCAGTCAGTAATAAGTATAAATTGTAAGTCTTCATCTATTTCAACCAGTCCTCTGTGACTTTAGGATTCTCTAGCTGTAGACTGACAAGACTGTCTGAACTTGTCTTGAAAAAAAATGTGGTATTTAATTTACTCTCAAGATACCTGATGGAATTGCTAGGGATTCACAAGTGGACACTCTTAAATTTAAGGGCTGTAGGGGTAAGTAAGCTGTAGAACCCTACAATTCAGTTTAGCTGTCTCACAAACTTAATTCTCACTATTCATTCTGCTTTGCTGTGTACTTTACAGTAAATGTAATTCTGCTAATCTCCTTCATGAAAGCCAAAGGAAATAACACTATAAAACTGATTTAGTGTTTTCCAAAGGAATATTTTTTAGGAAGAAACAATACCTTTATGTTCTACATTAGATACAAAATATACTTTCAGATTTTATGAAGAACTCATTTTTGATGCAAGTAGTAATAATTATCTAATAAACGTTCTTATGGAGTTATTAATTTACATTAAGATAAGCAAGATAACAGAAATGCCACACTAAGAGGAAGCTGGTTTCCAGTGAGCCACTAATGTTAGGAGAAAGGATGTTTGACTGTGGATTGTAAAGTTTCTCCTCTACACATCAATAAAATACCATCTCCATTCCAGTATACGAAGTTCTAACACCTCTGTTAGCCGGTCTGGTATCAGAAAGCAGCTGTAAAAAACTTGGAAAACACTGATGATTTTGTGGATTCAATTGACTCCTCCATTTATTGGAATATCCTACTTTCCAAAGCAGTAGCTTTTGGCTTTTTAGAAGCGGATGTGTATTGATATCTATTGCAAACCTTGGGGTTTTTTTCTTACTGCCTTTGTAAACAGTATCTATTAATACTAAGCTGTTAGACAATGGAGCTTTAATTTTTTGTCAGTTCAAGTTAGAATATTGCCTGTTTTAGATGACAAACCACATCTGTTCCTTAGCTGGGAATACACAGGATTGTTTTAGGGAAAGAGGTTAATATAACAAACAAATGTGCACATGTAGCACAACTCTGGGAGGCATTCTGGCTCAAATGGCTGGCTCAGAGATCCAAATTTGCGAATTTTCCTACATCTAGATGCGTATGCAAAAGAGATACTTGTTTCAATAATATTTTCCTGGGATTGAAGTTGCAAAATATATAGAATTTAAAATATAAATAACATCTGGATGTCCCCACTTAATTTTGTCTTGCATCTGTTGAAAACTATGAAATACAAAAAAAACTACATGAGCAAGGCTGGAAATAACAGGCAGTTTTTGGCTCTCAGGAAGATTGTATTATTCAATATTGATATATTATTGAAGACAGTTCTATGACAATTTGCGCTGCCAGGAGAATGGTAATGGTGGAATAAAACAAGTAGGATATGTATTAGAAAATGAATGTAAGTTAAAATAATGAATGTATTATATTTGTATGTATTTACAAGACTCTCCTCTTCAGCAGCCCAAGTATCCCTTGGCTATCATCTATATTTACTATCATTTTAGCTGATGTGACATGTATTGCTGAGATTTGCACTTGTTCACCAATTATCCAATTTAGTTGGAATGTTTGTGTTACAGGTTCTTGAATGTTTGAGTCTGAGTCAATGACAGAATCTGGTGATGATATATTAAGATATATATAATGGATTCCTATTTACCCTCTAGTAGACTAGTGAGTAGGGTTTTTCTATAGCTAAAAGTGACAAAATATGGCTGATCTCTGGTGCCAAAGGGGTTCCACCCAGAAGGGCCCAGTGCCCAACACATACCTTTGTTGTTAGATCTGACAAGTCTGCCTTAGTTGTGCTGAAAAGTTATTCTCTAATACACTCAAATGTGGATAACTTTTTTGAGCAAGTCTCTCTGAGCTGCTGCTGAACATATTTGATCCTGACTTGTTCAGGACATGATTAACACCCAAAAGTGAGCTGCTCCATACCAGCATATGGTATGATCCACACCTGGGATCAGCTGCCTAGATGTCTGGTCTGGTTTTTTTTTTTTCCAGAGAATGCATAATTAAAAATTTTCACCTTGCACTGTGACATCTTTTCATTCTTCTTAGATACTTGTTTGAAACTCATTCTGTCATCAGTACTGCAATGCACACCATATTTCTTCTGCTTTCTTCAGGTTTTCCTAACTTTGAAATGCTATTTCTTAGTGGTTCTTTTTTTTTATTCTCCACAGTTTTATACTAGCCACCAGCCTGTTGTAAAGATCAGATCAACAATAATATCAAGCTGTTGAAGATATGCTAGATAGCATCAAAAAGTGCCTGTCTTTCTGCCACAAAAAATCCCCCAATATCAATTACTGGGGGCTCTACCTAGGAGTTTTTGTGATCTTTCCTGGTGTGACTACACCCAGAGAGGATCACTCAAAGCAAGAAAAGAAAAAGAATCGCTACTCTCTATTTGGAGATGTTTACAAATATGTACATTCATAACTTCCCTTTCTTTCTTCCTCAGAGTCCCAGATCCAGATTCTTGGACTGAGAGGATCTGGTTGGGAAACCTACTCATTTATAGTTCTGTATACATTGGAAATAAGAGGAGAATGCTTGGATTGCTCCAGGGTGGTAATAAAAACTCTCTGCTCAACAGTACCTGTACACTGTTATCCAGAGCACAAATGAATATAAGTGGATACAAACATAAGGTTTGGCTTATTTTAACGGAAAGGACAAAGCACAGAGACTGTTGTATACACATCTGTACTCCTATTCCCTGGTAGTCTCACCATCTTCAGATCCTCTAGGAGATGTCTGTGCATTAGTACAGTCTGTTATAAAAGTTACCAACAACAGTTAACTTCTCCTTTTGAAAACTAAAAAAATTACAGTAGTCTTTCTCTTCTACTTTATCCCCTCACCTTGTCTTTTCATAAGATTTTCTCTTAACTGTTTATTTCTAATGAGATGGGAAGAATTAATTTTGATTTCTTTTTCCTTTTTTTTCCTCCTGTTTCTTTCAACCTCTGTGTCTATTTATCATTACAAAAGACTTGTATGTTCAAAAAGAAAAGAACCTATTATGAAATTAATAATATTCAGAAATTATTACAGAGGTGTTCTTTTTCTGTTAGATTCATAACTGGTTATTTCTGAGTTCATCCTTTTAGAGTCTTAAATAAGCAATAGCACATGTCTACGATTTATATATAACCTAGCAAAACATATCTGCTAATGTTTCTTTAGACATCTAGCTAGCAATTAGTCTTAGGAAAAGATCTGAAAGAAGAGAAAGCATTAATACTTTATTTATCATATGAAACATTTATTCATTTTCCCGAAGGCTTCCTGCATAATTCATATTAATATTTGAATCACCTGATCAACAGAGAGACGGCAAACCTAGTGGTTTTTATGATGGCGCACCTACTTCCTTGTATGCAGATTAAGGTTTGATGGAATTGATCTCTTCTGATTGATCTGTTTGAAAGATTTTCTTTTCAACAATCTCTTCAGGTACAACAATTTCTCGGGATTATCTTGAAAAGAAAAACACCTTTCCCTCATTTTTCTGATTTGGTGTTATTTCTCTGGTATCAAATCCTTCTTACTCGAAAGTTCTTGGATTTCAGTATCTTCAGGCCTGCACGAAGATTAAAATCCTATTTGAATTCTCATAGTCTTAGGGTATCTTTGGGACTAGAGTTTCTCCTGCAAAATAATTCTGCCATTTGTAAGACTTTGTCCAGACTTCAGCTAAAGTTTCAACAAGTTTAGTAGATTTGACCTGGAAATGCCTCTAATCAGAAACATGTCTTTAATTCTGGACAGGTATATTTACTGAAGTTTTTTCTTTAATTTTTAGGGGTTTATATTCTTTTGGCACTAGTCATACTTTTCAGGCTTAGGTGTTGCAATACATATACAAGAGACAAGACAAATGGACTGGGAAATTAACTTCAGAATATGGAAACATATATGTATATAAAATTATGGGCTATAAAGTAGCTATTACTGAAAAAATTGTGCATGTCTCTGAAAATGTCAGATTCAATGCTCGGTGACAGATAAGAAGAAAAATCACAGCACAGGAGGTAATTCTTCGAAGGAGAGACAAGGAAAAGAAACCAAACTACACCAAACATACCAGAAAATATTAATGAGAATTTGCACAAATCAATATTATGTCTCTGTATTGAATATTGTCAATAGTTCTAATTATTTCATCTTCCAAATATGATAATAGAAATAGAAAAATAATGGGTACAGAACAGGAAAGATGAGAATTGTTTCCATATGAGGGAACAGCGAAAAGCTGAAACTCATCAACAACAGCAACAACAGCAATAACAACAACAACAACAACAGCAATAACAACAACAACAACAACAGCAGCAACAACAACAAAAGATGATACAGCTTCACAAAGATGTCAGACAAATTCAGAAAGGAATCTGTGGTTGGTTGTTAAAAACAAAAGCCTGAGCAAATCCACAGTTCTGGGAAACCTTGAGCATTATGTTTTTGGAAGACAAGAGAGTGAAGTTGGGTAAGGATTATTTAATAGTGGTCCTGTACTAGTACTCTTGTAAAAAGTAATATATTGGTCACTGTTTAGTATTCCACATACAGTCCAAATCTGACCAATCTGATCAATTATTGTGCAAATTTGTTTACACAAGATGTAAATAATTTATTACAGACCACTGTATGACTATTCTTATCAGTAGCATCCATTTATGCAGAATAATTCTCAGGCAAGGATCTACTGAAATGATGGTTGTAAGAAAATAGGTGCAGTTCAGATACATGGATAAAACTTTATAAGAAGCAGAAGAGAAGTGGTGCAGTGTAATCACATTGTGTATCATGTCAGTCAATCTCACCGAGCTGCCAACTGAAATTTGGAATAAATCCAAACAATAGTTTGCAGAACAGAGATATTGCTCCAGATACTCCTGAATCTTTGGTGAAAATTAAATACCTAAAAATGTAGTGTGGCAGCCCANCCTGTTTCCCCCGGGACGGAGCAGCCGCAGCTGCTCGCCAAGACCTCGCTGAGACCCACTGCTGACTGCCGGCATTCCCGGACCCAGCGGCACGCGCTGCAAGCCTCCTCGGGGACCGCCACGGCTCCGCCCGGCACTACCCGAACCGGGTCGGAACCAGAGCAATGTAGGGAAAAGAAAGTGGTTATTTCTGAAAAAAGGAATTACTGTTTTTCTTGGGTCCTCAGAGATCCCCATAAGTCTCACTAGGAAGCTGAACTTATTTGACTTTTGATAACAGAGGCAATTTAGGCTAACATAGAATTTCTTCCTCTGCCTTGACATGAATATCTTTCCCTAGGCCATCTGTAGGTCATAAATCAGGAATCCCATGTTCTTTAAACCCACATGTCCTGACTCCATGCATGCTCCCAATCCTTAACTGGTGTGTCTGGTATGTAACTAGCAATAATTAAACAATTGAGCTGATTCTCATGAAACAGACACCTGGTCATGTCAAGATCAGGACAGCAAGAGCCCCTTGAAAAAGCCAATAACAGGGAAGAGGCTATAGCCTTCCTGGGATATTCAGTCAGCCTTCCCAAAACAGTCATCAGGTTTGTGTCCTTCTCTCTTTCTGCATACTTGGGAAGAACAGTGGTGTAGAGTGGGCGAAAAGCCAAGCTGTTTTGGCAGTAGCAGATTATCATGCAATGGAAAGAAATCCATATGGCCTTTTTTATATTTTAGCTGGAATGTAGCCATGATCTAATAAAACATGGAATACATAGCATTGGCACATTGCAGCAGCATACTCCCACTCTGTTTGCCAAGGTCATGGATGAAAATATTTAAGTACTATCAGTTCTAAACCCAATACTTGAAAAATTCCCTAACTGCTTTTCTCCAGAACACTAGCTCTTCTTTCATCACAGCTCCTTGCCTTGTCCCTTTCAAGAAGTTCCTCAACCGTTTTTTAAAATTTGTATATTAATTTCCAGTGCTCACTAATGGTGTATACTTTCAGGCTGTTTAATTTAATCTATTATAGATGTTTATACACTGATGTTTATTTTTCTCTCCCCAAATGATGAGAAAAGCTTCTTTGTGGAGAGTTAAGTCTGCTATGCTGCTTGAGCACACATGTCAAGGGATTTAACTAAACTTCACATAACCCGTTAGTAATTGCTATAAATCTTCATTAGTAAAGCAAAAGAAGGAAGAGAAAAAAGCCACTCCTCTATTCTTCAACTTGGAGAAAATTCACTAAATAAAGTTCATTATAGTTGATGAAATTACCTACTTACCACAAAGTAGTCAAGATTAGGGATTGGGACATCAAAAGCCTAGTGGTCAGAACATCTAAATAATTCAGTGGGTAAACTTGAGTGAACAGAATTTAATCCCTTCCATCCTCCTGCTGACACAGGAGTTCTACAATATCTTGGGCCACACAACAAAACTGGCACAGAAGAGAGAGCCAGACACCCTTTCCACCTCATCCGGTGATCCATGGTATCAGTGCGTGAAAAAAATGCTATGAGTGACTGAAGTGTTCCTGGTAGGCTTGGAGGGATTAGGATAAGGCAGAAAAAATCTTTTCAAAATTGGTGTGATAGTCTGAATTGATGATGTTTCTTAGTAACTGTCTTAGCAGCTATGTTATAGCTCTACATATGGTCAGCAATCTATATTCCTCTGTAGATGAGAATCTGCAGCCCCTGCGTAGTTGATTCAGTCCTTTTGTAACAGGGACTTGATACTGTTTATATGAGTACTTTCACATTTATCCCTTCATTTCGTCTTACAGCTCCAGCATACTGAACATGACTTTTGTGTTGGGTACACCTTTTACTAAAGATTTCTTAAAAGTCAGTGAAAGTTAAATACAAAAGCTGCAACTATATTCTGAATGACTCTAACATTTTCACCTGCACTTTATAGAGCAAAATTTCCATGGAAAAATGTAGATCCTGAACCAGGGCACTAACAAAGGATGATTTTTTCATGTATTCTCAAAAGGCTTTGAGGTGAAGTTCAGACACATTTCAGGTAATTCCATGGCAGAGCTACTGTGCTACTTTGATAAAATACAATTCCTGTAGCAACTAAACAGATCATAGATCTTTACATCTGTTCTTTCTCTGTGCCTTCTACGGAAAAATAATATCCTTTGTTGCTGGTATTCAATACCTTTTTGCCAGAAGCTTAAACCTTCCAGCCTAAGTGATATGCTTAACCTACTTTAATGAAACACAAGGGAACATAATTCCTAGAGCTAGGAGGGAAAAATCTTGTACTGATGGAGACGTTCGGGGTTTTCCTATTCACTGGAAACAGGGTAGAAGTCTGCATGCTTATAAATAAAACTGACTTCTGAGAGGAAGGTGCCATACACGTTTTGAAAATGTCGCCATTTGGTAAATGTGCAACATAAGCACAAAAATTAACTTAAATTTTCCTGCTAGGAAGAGAAAAACAAGTTCAAGACTGGTTATACATTGAACAATAAATTAATGGAGATTATTTGAAGAAGGAAAGACCTTGTAAATGAAAGTCATATGGGAAATGAAAGAGATTACTCTTTATATTAATGTTTCTGTTCGATATCATTCAAATTTTTGTCAATCATTTAATAAAGGACAGAGAGCCCCAGTCTGAAATTCATGGAATAATGAATGGCTTTCTGTAAAACACTAAATGCAAAAAAGTATCTCTTTCTATGTACATATGTGTAAACACATAGGGATGTAGTTATACGCTCTTATATTAAGAGCTGTTTCTTCCAAGGTTTGAAGGAAACCAGTTTATGTTCTGCTCCAATTCATAGAAACTGATTTTAAAATCAGAATACTAACTCTTTAATTTACCAATATTTTGTGCAAGAAGATAAAAATTTATTTTTATAGCAGACATATTTTTCAAACAACACAACATAGATTCAAACAAAACAAGTAGATTCTTAGAGCAAAAAAAAGTAGATTCTTAGAAATTTGCTGAAACAAAAATGTAGGTACTTGTCATGGACATTTTATAGGATCAGATCTATTGCCTGATAAGGACATGAGAACTAATTTTTGACTATCTTTGTAAAGGATTTCCTCTAGCAGAGTGAGTAAGTCATTCTCTAAGCCCCAACATAAGTGTGATAAAGATATTGTGGTGTACTCAATCAAATTCCACTGATTTCAAGTTGACATTTAAGTGATAATTTGAAATTTATAGAAAAACTTGTCTCACAGCTTGTAAAGCAGATAATATTCCCTAGATCTTTGTTAATAAAATTACTCACCCTAGAGAAGAAAAGAATCTTCTTTCTTATTTCCACAAGTATTTGAAATACAGAAATACAATAAAAAAGAGTTTTTGAGGAAGACTATAGCTTTATGCTGATTCAACAATCTAGATAACATGTAATTGTTTTCCTACCTATCAGCTTCCAGTCTGGAAAGAAGCAGGCAATTTGTATTTATTTTCATTTAATCATGGTTGTTTACTGTGGTTGTTTTTGAAAAGCTGATAGTTTTTATTTTCTATCCAAAACCAGTGTACAAGAGACCAAAGAGACCATGCTCTGCAGAGAAATACGTTGGACACATTTTATCCTTGTGAATGAACTGATGTGAGTTGCTGATGTCCCTGGTGAGATCCTTCTATGCTGCACCCAGCAGGGAAGGATCCTGGGAAATTTCTGAACCTTTTAGCGCACAGCACTGAGATAGGTGTAGCACCAGCTGATATCTCTGCCTGAAGACAGTAGCTTGCTCTTCACTACCCACTTCAAAGTTAAAGTGTTTCCAAAGCAGCAAGGGGACTGGCCACATCCACAATTAGGTTCGAGTGCAGAAAATGTCATCCTGGTTTCAGACATAAAGATTAGTCCACAGAGGATAAAGTGCAAGAAACAGTGGGCTACTTCAGAATCCCACAGGGCAATGAAATTGACCCAGGGCAAAAGGCCCAAGAGCTCAATAACCATAAAATGCATGGAGGTAGGGAGGATTGAAAAGTTACTGGTGATGCATTTTGTATCTGCAGAAATCAAAAGATATTTTGATTATTAATCATATTATACCACATGGCTGGCTGTGATACACACCACTTAAATCCAACTGGGAGCTAGCTGAAGCCGCAGTAAAAGTTCAAGGAGTATTTTTTAATTTCACGTAATAGTAAAGACTTTGGGTGTGTTGTATTTAAAAATAATGAAACTACAAAAAGCCAGTGACTTTTTTTAAGATTTAAGAGATAATCAATAACGTAGAAAGAGGACCCAACCTTGATTAGGTGTGGAACAAAAGAACTGGTGGAGGTGAAAGTAAGTGAAAAACAAACCCAAAAATCTCAGTCTGATTTTTGACAAAGAAATTTAGCCTGCATCAGAAATAATCCAGACCAGAATGAAGTATTTAAAATGTGGACATCAATGCAGAGCAACGAGCATTATTTAAATCAATCAATCAATCAATCTGAAATGCATCATACAAATGAACTTAATTTAGAAAGATTGAGCTCAAACAATTGTTCAGGTGGGTACTGGAGCCAAGACAAAACGCAACACGAATATGAATTTTGCAAGAAACTCAATGACATCATTTTGCAAGAGTTTGCAATGGCTTGCATAAAATGCACAAAAATGTCAATACCCCATTAACACCACTGTCAAATTGTCCATAAAAACCTGAAAAGAAATAGGTTATTAAATGATTTTAAGCTGTACACTGTTGTACAAAAGGGTGTGCTTCCAGAAGTGGTACTTATTATTAATAATGACAAAAACAAGCCTTGGTATCACACAGTTAATTCTATAAAGCAAAGTGTACAAAGGACAAAAATCTCCCCAAGAGAAGAAAGCCTAGGAGTAACAGGGAGTACAGCTGTTGCCATTGGTAATACTTTTGTTTCAGCAGATATCCATTGGGCTAATATGCTTTGTAAGAAGTGTACCTAATCTATCTGCCCAGCACAGTGATCTGAGAATGCTGCTTGGACTGTGAATACTAAGGGAAAGCCTTGCCACAAAATTAAGGAAGCTGAAAAAGTTACTTGGGGAAGCAGCAGTGGTCAGGAACAACACCAGGAAGAACTATTTCAATTATCTACAGACGACTCCAAAGGGAGTATTAGCATAATCTTCTTTTCAGCAGTGTGAAAACTGCTGTTTAAAACTGCAGACCATTGGTCTGTGTGTGAGGCAAGCAACAGAAATGAGGCATCTTCAATGCAGAGGGATTATCTAAATACATAAGGCTTTCAGTCTATATGGGAACCAAGCATTACCCAAAAATGGAACAAATATCTCAAATTATTATTGCCGGCAGGAGTTTTTGAGACTGGCACTGTTACCCTTGCCTATTTACTCTCCTAGATAAAATGGAAAGGGCTTGCTATTTTTGGTTTTCCATCTTTACAGGCTGACAAGGGTTCTTAAAATCAATGACTACAGAAACATTCTATATGTATGTGGTTCCAAACTACTTCACTGGAATCCTATTTCCATCTCTGAAAGGTCTTCCTAGTCCATGGTATGTCATTTATTGTATATATCATAATTTAAAGTATCAGAAAGGATACAAGACACTTGGGAGGTGCTGGAGGCCTTGGGAATGAGTTTTGAGAAAAGTCCAAATATAACACTGGATTCTACTTGTTTGGTGGAAATAAAGTAAGTAAGTAAAGAAAAGGAAAGAAAAAGCTCAACTCCCAACAACATTTCTCTGTGAAAATATTCCCATGCGCTAGACCATACCAATAACTGGGAGAAGTTGGAGTACAAGCTGGAGCACTGGGAGAAGGTGGAGTTCTGCTCAGAACTCCTCACAGCAAAGATCAGCAGTGCTGAAGTGGTTTAGTAAACACCTATGTCTTCGGCTACCAAATGCTTTGAAACTTAGAAACATGCATTGTCAGTGAGTGGAGTGTATTATCTGATTTCTTCTGAGAATAGAACTAAACCTAATTTTGCCAGCAAATTACATAAGGCACTTTCAGAGGCATATATAGGAACTGGAGGAAATCTTAGCCAAAGAAACCATAGTCTGTAACCAAGTAGAAGCAGGACACAGAGACAAATTATTCTCCGGGTGAGGAACACAGACATTCCAATGAAATGAGGCACATAGTGCTCTGGGTTTAAAATGCACTATAAGTGGATGCCAGAAATAAGATGACTGGCACACTTTAGGATATATATCTGTGCTAGCACTAAAGCAGGCAATTTTGGAGCAGTGTAGGGGAGAAGTAGACTTAGATTTCAGGGCAGAGAGACTCACATCTTGAGCAGGTCGCTCAAATTACTGACAGGTTTGCACTGAAGGGAAAAATCTCAGAATCAGGTAGATTAAGGTTTGTAGGGGCATGCCTCCATGTACATCAATTACATCTTCAAATTCAGTGTAGGCATAGGATAAATGGCTAAATGATATAAAGGCATTAAATGACAGCCTAGTTCTAGACAATGGAAATAGTAAGAAAAGCCTGAACAAATAAAAGCAGTACGGTGATGCAAAGGGGATTAGGGTCTGAATGTAGGCAGGATGACAAAATGTAGTGATTTAAAAGGAACAAGAAGGCAGAAGAAAATGCTTTGAAGGGAAAAAGCTGGTACAAACTTCAAAAATACATGGTCAAATCAGGTTTTTGCTGTACAAGAGGTTTTTTGGAGGGCTTTTAAAGTGTGGAATTGAAGGAAACAAGGGTAGATAACCACATGAGCTCTTAGTAGCAGAACTGTGGCCAAGCTGTGTGGTGTGAAAAACTGGCTGTGAACTTTCTCTGGACACAATCTCTTCATTCAAAATCCTTTGTCTAAAAGCCTGTGGGTTTCCACAAAAATGAGAAGATTTCTATTATAAATATATTTGACTTTTTTCTTTACAAGAATTTCTTCCTTTATCCTAACCCAAAAGACAAGATGGATCCAGGACTTTATTAATGCATAACAATGAATAAAAAGAATGAAGTCCCCATTTTAGGCTTCTGCAGTGAAGTGAGATGAAGAGTTTATAGAGAAATACCATCAAATGGAGAAAGGTCAAACGTTTCAGTAATCTCAAAAGAGTCCAAAATTTTATCCAGCTTTTCTCCTGGTTGCTTGACATTTTAATGGCAAAAAACTCCGTATCTAATTTCCAGATGCATATTATAGGAGGGAAAAATGAGCATGCTAGTTTGATCAGCGTGGAAGTCTATGAAGAGCACAGCTTCCTAGTGAATGTACACACTATTGTACAGAAAAGCCCCCAGAAATAAGAAGAAGTGATTGTTTGAATCAAAAGCCAGTGAGTATTTTGGTAATAACTGAAGTTATCAATACAGGACAGTTCAATTTGAAATGAAACCTTATGAAGAGATCAGAATCTTATCAGAACTTTTCTTTCAAATCTTATGTGTACATAAATGCAATGTGTTTCTTTCTCCAGCTGAATGGATGCTAATCAGTAAAGCTTTGAAAAACAAGATTTCTCTGAGTAGTTTAAATTCATCCATACTCATTAGATGCTCAATTAGGTGAAACAAACTTCTCATTATATGACAGAGGTTTGATTTAATTTGCCCAGGATAATCACTTAACCATATCCATAAAACTCTGATCTTTGTATTTTAGAGAAATTACTTCAGAGTAGTGAAGCACAAACTATTAAATACTGGAAATCTATAGGCAGACTAAAATTCAACATTATGTCTGCTACATCTGAAGGTATTTACTTGAGGCATTTCTGTAAAATTTTTTTTAAAAATCATTAAATTCCATGCTATGCAATTGCTCATGGAAATAAATTGCCATCAATAATAAGATAATTTAACCTTCCACTTGGTTTGTGGAGTGTACTTTGATTGTATTATGATATTTTAGGAAGAATGATCTCTTAAAGATGATGACTCAGAGGACTTTTCCCAGTAATCTAAAATCAAAGAGAGCAGCTGCCCCCCAAAACAATGGTATCCTCCCTTCCAAGAGAAATTCCCAGAGGCAAAGAAGTGTAACCATATGCTACACTCCTCTCCCCACCTGAGCAACTTCTTTTGTTTTTTAAGTACCCATAAGTACACAATAGTTAGTTCCCTAGCAACTTATGAGAAGAAATTTTATAAATAGAAAAAAAGAAACTCAACCCCTAACACAAGGGCAGATTTCCTCTCCCTTCTTTTTTTTTTTTTTTTAATGGAATATTTCTAATGGCATTGATTATGTTTTCTTGCAGATTTAAGACTGTTGAATTAAATCAAACTTTGATGAGAAGCCTTGCTAGACTAAAATAGGCAGCTTACATATTCCCAGGGATTTTTAGTTTCCTTTGAAAACTAAAATCAAGTTAGAAAGTGAGAAGTAAGCAGCTGCAAATAGAGTCAGTACTATGTTCTTACCTGAAAGATAACTTCAAAATTAAACAAGTTCTCATGTGATTGTAGAACAATCCCAACTGGAGTCTAATTTCATAAATACTTGGAAAGTTTGGCTACTTGATTTTCTTTCCTCCTATGAAGATACTGTATTAAAAGGACCTATCACTAGTAAATGTATATTAGCTAAATATTTTTAGAGAAGAGTCCTGCAGTTGGCCAATATCCAGGGTTAGATAATTTAAAGGCTAACCTTTTTTGACAAATAAGTGATGTCAGAACCAACATGGTATTTACTTGTCTGAAGTTACTGCTGTTAAATGACTTACAGTTCCTCTAACAGGGATTTTATGACCTGGTGTCTTAAAATTAAGCACCACTTAAGAAATTATTATAATGATCTTAATTTTCTTGCCTCAGCTGCTGAGGAACTGGATGTAGCACAGGCGACCAAGAAAAGTCTTGTCTCTTCCCACCTTATTTTCTTAATGCAATTCACTGGGCTTGCTTTGGAATCAGGTAGTCAGTCAACCAGGCTGCCCAGTGAAGAGATGATTTCACCATTCCTTGAGATATTCAGAAGATCCATAGTTGTGGCATATTGGGACAGTTTTGTGGTGAACTTCGCAGGTTAATGATTGGGACTTGACCTTAAAGGTCTTTTCCAGCCTAAATTATTGTGGTAGCCTATGATTCTATGCTATGTACACTGCAATCAGGCTGGGGAAATCACTGGTTTAAAATGGTGCTATTTTTCCTCAAATACTGGAAAATATTCAAGTCATTAATAGTTAATTAATAGTAAAGGTAATCAAGCTTCTTGCTTCAGGGTACAAACTAATTACCACAAGGGACATCTGCATTTTATGAGTGACACTGCAAATCTGGAAAGTGCATGCAAAGCTCTTCCTCTTCTTTTCAGATACACTGCTAATCACTAGTTGGACCAGTAACTGACTTTTCTTGTGTGGAAAAAACTTCATTGCATGAAAACTATGTGGAATCATGGTCTTTTCTATTGCCAAATAAATGAAACAGTGCCATCATCTGTGGAATTTGGGTCATTTGTTCTAATTCATGAGAGAAGAAAAGCTAATAAAGTGAATAAATATAACAGTCTAATGTTGTATAAACTTGTTACCACAATTTAATTGATACCTTATCAACCTGAAATCTCTTATGAATGTGGAAATTAATGTTCTGCATAATAATTTGAGAAAACACTTTTCTGCCAAACAGTCTGAATATTTGTACCTCTAACAGGGCAGCCCTGCAAAGTCAGGCCCTTTTACAAAGATCAGATAAGGTGCATACAATCTTTTCTGGTGTAATGCTTTATCCTGTTTTGGAGAACTTTTCAGAGTTAATGAAGAATTATGAGAAACAGTGTATAATGTAAAAAGGTTTTCTTGTAGAAAATTATGAGGAACCAAAATAGTAGTTTATCTCTCCAAAATTATGATGATGATGATGATGGCAACCTTTCAGTTGTCTCAGGAGGTTTTCTAAAATGTCTTTCTTCCTCTGTGCTGTCTTTTGTTCGTAGACATACCAATTTTTAAGGGTTTGACTTCCTAGGAACTGAGCAGTATTAAACAATGTAAGTACATATCATCTTTTCTAATACAGGATTTCAGAAGGATGAAAATTAAAACATCATCAAAGAAGTGTGTAGCCCATGAAGTGATCAAAACACGGAAGAATGGTCAAAGAGTAAAAAGTGGGACTGGTTAATTGAATTTGGGATTTTTGTCAAATCATTAAACTTGTCTTTATATAACTGTCCTCTGCAAAAAAAAAAAAAAAAAGTTCATATTTATTGTTTGTGAGTTCCAGTTTATTAGAGTTTATGAGCGTTTTGGGACCAATTGAAAATATTTTGTATGTGAAAAATATATATTTTTATGAAAAGTCTTCAGGAATAGTTTCAAGATGAATATTACATTTGTAATGAAATACAAAATTATGTGCCTCTCTGAGATGGGAGAGGAACCCAGCTTTCAGAAAAAGTAATGGAAATTAATAAGCTTGATGGTTGCAAGTTACCCAGCAAGTGACACTGTTATAGTTATAATTTTCAAAGTAGAAACTCAATAAATTCAGGATTCTTCCTGTTTGCAAATTAATTGTAGAAATTCTGTCAAAAGTCATTATACACCAAAACCTTCAATGCATGTACAGCTTTTAATTGAGCTTTAACTCTGCTTGCCTTGGCAAGCTTTAGGAAGCTTTAGCAAAGGTTAAATAAGTTCAAAAGGGTCAGGAAGCCAGAATCTTAGCTCCAGTCACAGAAGACTCAGAGTGAGACACGATCCAAAGCAGATACAGAGCTGCAGATCCAGTGTTCCCTCTTGAATGAGAACCCATAATTTTGTCAGCAAAGCCGATCCCTGATTAGATGTCAGAAACACACCACATTCATTTAAAGCAACAAGGACAAATATCAAAAGCCACACATGGAAAAGTCAAATGCCTCTGCTATCAGTGTCAGAACAAGACACTTGAAGATAATCACCTGACTGGTTCTTGGAGCATCTGTTCTTGTTAGCAATTACTCAACTTCTGACAATCGCTGGAATCAATGAGTCCCATCTCCTAAAAAAAATTGAGCTGATTTACAAAATGATGCTTATGAAAAGGGCAGAACTAACATCCTCTATATCTGTCTTCAGCAGAGAAGACTGTTTTTAATGCAGAAGAAAACTTGTGTTTTCTATCTGGTCACAGACATTCTGCAGGTTTGTAAGACCATTCAGCATTTTCATGTTTTCCATCTGAATTACTTATTTTGCTTCTATTATGATAAAATTATAAAGTTCTCACTCAAAAGTCATTGCCATGATTGCTTTCTCACTGTGCATGCTGGACAGTGGATTCAGCTACTATTTCTATGTACCAGTGATTGGGAAACAGAAGCAGGCAAAATGCAGTGCTTTTGTTTTCTTTGGTCTTTCATAGAGAATTATGACCATGAGCCTTGTCTTGACCCATTGGTCATTCTAGAAAAACTTTCTGAAAAATTCAGCAGCCTATGACAACACACAAATGAGAGGGCAGAGATCCTCCCTTAACTAACTTCCTTTAGATACTCTCTAAGAGAAATACCAGGACAGTTTTCTGTTTGTAAAATCCTTAATCCATGGTCAAGAGTTTTGAGAATGTTTGATTCCAGGTATTGCAAAGCATAACCCAATCTTCGTCTTTGTTGTCTCACACTCTGCAGTTAAAATTAACTATGCCATTAATTCCATCTTCCGTAATTAAAGCTTTGTAAAATTTTGCAAACCTGTTTAGACTTTCAGGTATTTTTAATATTCATTGTACACATATGTTAACAGGGTTGTTGTTGATCCACGATTCTTTCTTCATCAAAGGCTGATCACAATTTAATGCTAGTGATTTTGTAGGGACAGGTTTTTAGGCCAATAATTATGTATATGAATAAAAACAGTGCTATGTTAGCTTCTATTCTAATGTAAGAAAAATGACTCATTTTGTCTCTAGAGATAATTAAGTCTCATAATATATTTATTTCAAGATTTAGATGCTACTGGAAATAACAAGAACTCATCCAACAACTATTAGTAAGCATTTACCCATATGCAACAATCTTATTAATCTTTTGTAATATTTGTTTTCCTATCCTGCACAGGAAACTAAAAACAGGGGATTTTTATTAAAAAGTGAAAGTTTAAAAAATTAGCAGATGTGTCTTGAAGATGTATATAACGATACAGTCTTACATATGGACAGATTAGAACGAGCCATGTGGGAGGTGTATCAAGTCTGAGGGTGAACCTGCAGCTTCTCAAGGTGGCTTAATAAGAGCTAGATGGCTTCCTCAGGTGTGCTTTGTAAAAGAGAAGGTTTTAATAAAGAGGAAAAAAAACCAGTATCAAACAAAAAAGAAACAAGCTGAGGACAGTGCAAGGGGACCCTCTCAAAAAAAAAGCCATGAGAGGCTCTATGCAGTCTTTTAAGTATTTAATGGTTGAGGATGTGTCTTTGGCAATTTGCCCAATTGGAGTGACAGTAGGTCTTGAGATACACTTCAGGTGACAATTAGGTCTTGGGCTGGCGCTTGGCAATCAGGATAACAGAAGCATCAAATGTTCTGGCTTCTTTACCTTTTATGTGAGCAAGGGATGAAACCCTAGTTATTTATAGAATATAAATATAAAATATATAGAAAATGCCTGCTACCCTGGGGGTGCATCCCTACAATATATTATTACTGGCAAATAGTGATTGTAAGAATGCTTTGTTGTGTTGACCTATCTCCACCTCTTATAATAATTTTCAGAAGTAATATTTTTTACTCATTATATGTATTACCACCTTGTTCAGGAAGCTTGCCCATCATCCAGAAAGGCAATGGATAAGGAGAAACAGAGGAGAACATGAATCTGACTTAGAGGAATCTACACTGGTTGAAGGATTTACGCAGCAAGGACAAGAACAGAGAACAAGATGGATCTGTGAGTTAGTGGCTCTTCCTATGGATCTTCCAATGGCTGAGATAAACAGTTGAGGACAGAGAAACATGAAGCACTGGGTGACCCAGTGGTCATCTTAAGAGCTAAAATAAGGAAGAATGGGCTGAGAACAGAAAAGTCGTGAATGCTGTATAATGGGAAGTCAAAAATCCTAAAGACTAAAGGATTACTAGAATGGAGAAATGCTGCAGAAGACAGGTTAAAATAGCACATTAGGAAGACTACAATAAATAATAGCTTTTTTAGGGTGGATTTAGAACCAAGTCTCATCATTATTTTGAATAAGAGGATGAAGTAATGTACAAAACCAGGAGATGGACTGATCATTGACTTGAAGGCTGGCATCACCACAGATGAATTCAACGGACTATCAGAAAAGACAAAAGCCCAGGAAACTGAAGAGGTTAGCTCCAGAAAACAGGTTAATGGCTGGGTTTGACGTGAGAGCAAATGGAGGAAAGTGGCTTTGAGGCTGCTGCTCTAAGGAGGGGGGAAGTCACCAATCCAGAGGTAACAAGGTAGGGAAAGAGACTGAGATACCCAGTGCCTAAATTATCCTCTGTATGAGAAAAACTAAGGTCGCCTCTGTGCCAATGTATGTGACACAGTGATCCAGGAATGGCAACAAAGAGGAAGATGAAAGGTCATTAATATCTCAACTCTTCAGACACAACAATTAGGAATCACATTAGAGATGGAGCATGCAGTTCAAGAACTCAGAGAGAAGGGTACAGGACAAAATGCGAAAGGGATGAAGAAAGTGAAGAAGGCAACTGCATGGACAAGGGATATGGTAGCAGGAAGGTCAGTTTCGGGACAATGTCAGCCCAGCCCAGTCTTGAGCAAGACCCACAGGTGGTGTCTGGAACCTGTTAGTGTTTGAAAAGGGAAACTGGAAGGGTAGAAAAGAGACTGTGAGCTTTGGAAGCAGCAAAGATCAAAAAGGGAAGAAAAAAACTGAGGAAATTGCGAGAGACTGGTGAGAAGCAGAGGTAAACTGCAGAGAATATTTAAATAACCCTCTAAGCAGTAATGGAAAAATGCTATAAAGTCAGCATCTGTGGAGCCTTACCACTCTTTTTCTGCCCTCATCCAGGCAGCTTATGTCTTGTTCCATGCTGCTGAAGTAATTTCTCTTCTTCTGGTATGACAGTATGCACTTGTGCAATTGCTTCTTAATTTTTCTCAGGTTTACCTTATTGTGCAATGCTTAAAGACATGCATTTATGCAATGTAAAATTTCTTTTTTAGCTGGATTTTAAGTCTCCAAAGATCCATAACAGACCACAAACAAAATGACAGCTTAGGTTTTGCATTTTCTGCTTAGTTGTTGTTTCCAGAAATCTGGTATTTGTAATAGATATATTCTTGTGGATTCAGGGAAAAATAATAATGATAGCAGGTTATCTGACACTAACTTGCAGTTCAGCCAGCAAATTTAGCTATATTTTTTTGTATGTTACATTTTTCTATATAACACAAGCTTTTGTCCTAGGGTGACTGCATGATGCTTGTATACCCAAGTCGTCTGCTTTGTTTATATTGAATAATATGTCCTGTACGTTTAAGACTGGTTCTGAGAGCGAAGGGTGAGAAAGGAAAGCGCGGCATTTGTTTCCAGAAACAGCTCTCACTCCTCCACATTCTTCTCTGGACTATGTTGTCTGCAGCACAGACAGATGGCTGGACAAAGATCTTTGCTTTTTGTTAGTTTTTAGCTAGCTAAGGCAGAGAAGCTCCCTGGACCGTTTTTATTCATTTTTCTTGGGGCTGTTTAAACCTGCTCTGGACTGAAAACCCACAGGAGTATGCGGAGCTCACACCTGCGGCCCACTGGGGCCCAGGATGGCATTTTCTGGTGCTGGAGAGACTGATAAGAGACTGAGCGAGCTGAGCTACACCCCATGGCAGGGACTCTCTGACCTTTGCCAGGTTTTATTTTTTAATAGTATTAATTTTTTTGCTTGTGGTCTGGACTGAAAACCCACAGGAGTATGCGGAGCTCACACCTGCGGCCCACTGGGGCCCAGGATGGCATTTTCTGGTGCTGGAGAGACTGATAAGAGACTGAGCGAGCTGAGCTACACCCCATGGCAGGGACTCTCTGACCTTTGCCAGGTTTTATTTTTTAATAGTATTAATTTTTTTGCTTGTGGGCTCTTTGTTTGTTAAATAAATAGTTTTTTCCACCTTCCTGTGCCTGATGGACTGCCAACAGAGCACATCAGAATTTTCATGAGCTTTGGCACATTATTGATCTGAAGGGACTGCACAAGTTGTTTCTGAAGTTAGCACATTTGCCCAGGACATGCTTCCTTCCATGATGCAAAAATACTCTTTGTTCTATACTGACAAAATGTTTTCCTTCCATATTTAATTTCTAAATATAGCTGGAGCTGCAAGAAATGAGGCACTAAAACTCATTTAGGGTGGTGGCTCTGCAAAGATTTATTTATTTTTGTGACCTCAGAGCAATATGAGACTAAATTTCAAAGCTGTTCTTTCCTCTGTTATCTTTGTAATTTGGCCTCTGATACTAATAACTTTTGCCATGTGCAATCACAGTTCCTGAAAATGTTCACATTTGCAAGGGGCTAGTAACCATCTAGCAATCATAATGCAGAGCCTGTAAAAGACAGGATCTTAAACTCCACATGCCCAATGCATAGTTCCGCTCCAGCTTTTATAGGAAGTTACCCTGACATGTTGTAAGTTAGATTTCTCATTTGTTTAAGCTTCAGATGGTTTTCCATCAATATGGCAGTTTTCCAAAGTATCTCATGTAACTTTTATCATGTCATACATTAATATTTAAGTCTTTTAACAAAAAGAATTACAACTTCTGTGCAGCCTGGAACCTGGAGTTCTGCAGGCAGAAACTGAATGTATTGTATTGATACAGTAGAAGTGTGGTAGAATAGGGATAAGTGTTTGGAAGATTTCACAATGTAACAGAAAGAGATAGGACCCTTCCCCCATCACCCCAATGCAGTACCTTATCTTCCTTAAGGAATGCGACCTCCCCGTCCTGTAGCATCCTCCCTAAATTCCAGTAACTTTCCATTCCCCTCCAGACCCAAGTAGTTTTCCACTCCTTAGTAACCTAAGAGTACTACAGACCCCTCTGACGTGGCAAAGACCCCAGAGACTATAAAATCCCAGGAGACAATACAATGAAGGCCATTTGCCTCCACCACGCTGGTGTCTGTGAGCTTATGGACCGAGTGGCCTGTGGGCAGGCCGCCGCGCTGCCACCGAACCAGGTCGTCACGCCCTAGCCGGGGAAACATAGAAGCAAAGTCCCTTGTTTTATACAGCCCTTACATACAAACAACAAGAGTGTACACAATATTAATTTCAAAACTGACTTAACATTCTAGATACTATGATTGTTTAATGATAGCCTAGGAATCATTGTGAGGCTATGTTCCAATTTAGTTTCAAATGCACCCTTATACTGCTACCAGTATACATTTTACACACACACATCTTAATTTCTTTGAATTATATGTTCAATTCAGACTGAGAATAAAAGGGTTCTTTTAATTGTGCTTTACCAGCTTTCCTACCTACTCTGAATGTCTCAAACCCACATATTAGCAACACCAAATTTTATATTAAATAAATTATTAAACATGTCAATCAATGGCCCTAATGTGAACACTGTGACATTTTGTCATATTGTGACTGTAATAGTATCATTTTGCATAAACTATATAAGAAGGCTTGAATAGCACATAGTAGGAAGTCTAAAAAGTATTGGGTTTTTTTTTTTTTTTAATTACAATGTCTGACACAAAACTCAGTAAGCAGAATGAATCTTTCTACTGTTTTCAATGAGGTTTAGGTGAAGATTCATGATGACAGTCTGTTTTGAAGCTGTGATTGTTTATTCTGTATGATGAATGAAACACACACTAATGAATTATCCTCTTGAATGCCAGCACTATATTTAAATAGAGGGCAATTACTGACACCTTAAACAACTGGTTCTTTCACTCTCTCTCATTCAAGTAATTAGATTTTCTTTATTCTACCAGCCATATGAAATAGAAAGTAATAACATGTTTTCTAGATTTTTTGCCTTACTTCATATGCCCTTCAACATTTTAACTCTATGATAAGCATCTTGTACCTCAGACAGTATTTTCTCCACAAAAGATGAAGAAACGTGGATTCTTGTTGGGAAAAAACCAAACTTTCTTATGATCAGGAAAGGTGCCTTCCCATCAAGCAAACACTGTAATCTCAATGCTGTAATCTTGTATCATCTGTAGTCTATTTCTGAAAACTATTTTGATACAGACAACACTGCATGGTGTCCATCCCTCACAACTCATAAATAAACTGCAGAAGAAGAGTACTCAATTTCCTGGGAAAGCTGGGCCTTGCACAGTGTTCTCACCACACACTCCCTCAGCCTTCAGCCTGTGAACAGAGGTGCACAAACACCCAGGTTATCCTTAATGGCTGTCCTACAACACAGGCACACAGGAATAAGGTGTGAAGTCACATTTCTGGTGGTTGGTGACTGCAGGGGCATCCAGCCTGTCAGGAACCAACCCACTGCACAGCTCTGTGTTGCCTTTGCTAACAGCTGCCTTCAGCAGAGAGCAGGGAGTGTGCAGCAGCACCAGCAATTAGGAAGGAGCTCCTTTTCCGGAAGGGGAAGGAGCAATGTAGATGCTTCATACCTAGGAAGTGCAAAATGTGGCTGTGCCAGCACAGAAGGGATATGTGGTGGCTGCAGACCCTGAAAGGACCAGGTTGTGGAACAATGGATGAAGCTGGGGCAGATCTAGGTGTAAGGTCTGCAGTAAAGATCTGGGCAGGTGGAGTCCATTTGAGTCACTTGCAAGGGGGTTCTTTGTGTGAGTGTGTGAGAGAGCAGCACATGAAGGTAGAGAGATTTAGCATGGAGGAAATGAGTTGTAGGTAAAGAGAAAATGAAAGAGGATCCACAGTGTAGACAGTGAAATATGAATCAGTGGGTGTGACAGCACAGCTGGGCACATCCTCTCTGTGGCCCTGCTGAGTGCCAGCTGCAAAGAAGGCCATCTGAAGCACTGATTTATACTGTGTTTCACCAACATCAATGACAAAAACAGCTGGCTGCCCCTGAGCTCTGGGTGTCACTTTGATAAAGAAATCCAGTGGTCCTCTTTCAGTTGTAGATGCTTTCAGTCAAAGATGCTTACACCTTTGCTATCTTTATGAAAGTTGAAGTTAAGTTACACTTTTCTCAGTTAATTTCTATCCAGTTTCTCATCTGAATTTGGATAATTTCCCTTTTAATGCCACTGTGTCTTTGAGAGACTGGTATGCCTGCACATGAAAGTGAGGGCATAGCATCAGGACCTAAACTGTATCCTGTTATAACAGCCAAACCTGATCAATATCTGCACAATTTTAGAAGGTCTTACAGCTACACTTTCTAGACATCTTGCCTTAGGAAAACACGATGCAGCAGAATCTGTTCAGAAGGTAAGCAACATTTTTAAGCTTCTTGTGAGGGTGATTTACATCCAAAGAATACGTAGAAAAGCTATTGGAAGCAGAGATAGCTTAGCTGTTTCTTTGGTGTCAGAAATTTAACAATACCTCAAGGGATCCTTTCCAACTTGTACTTAAGTGAAACTAGCAACCCAATTTTGTTCTCATTGAAGTCAGTGAGGAAAGGAACACTGCCTAAATTTGTTAGCATGCAAGGGGCAGGTTTCAGGGTAGTCCAGATAAGTCTGTCCTTTTCAGTTTGTTGTCTTTTGACATTTTCCCTCTGGGTCTCCTGGCAACAGTGGCACTTCTGACAAACAAAAGCCACATAGACACTGCTGTATCCCATCAGAATGACAATGAGTCTCATTCCAGTATTTATTCAAAGAGTTGTTTAATTATTAGGCACTACACTTGAGATGAAAAAAATGTGTTGCTGAGAAATATATTAAAGGATTTTGGAATATATGGAAAAGCAACCCTTGCACATGTGGAATGGACTACACAAGCATCATTTTTCAAATGCCTTGTTGGTGACCTCAATTCAGAATCAGCTGTGAAGAGGAGAATGACATTGAAGGACTATTTATACCACAGTCTCTGTTAACACACTTTTGATTGATCTGACCATTGCAGAGCACCTTGTGGCACATGAAATAGCAAAATGGCCCCCAGAAAAGGCCAAATATAAAATGTGTAATGCCAGCATCGCACTGTTAACAGTGTGTCCTAGGGTGACTGTATGATGCTTCTATCCCCAAGTTGTCTGTTCTGTCTGAGTTAGATATTGTGTTCTGTAGCTTTAAGTCTGGTTCCTAGAGCAAAGGGGGAGAAAACAGAAGCACGGGTTTTGTTTTGGAAGATGCAGCGACTCCTCCACTCTCCCGAGCGGCGGGACTGCTTTTCGTCTGTTTTTCGGCGGTCAGAGATCTCTCCTTTGCTTTTAGTTAGTTTTAGCTAGCTAGGGCAGAGAAGTTCCCTGGACTGTTTTTTTTTCCTTTTTTCTTGGGACTGTTTAAACCTGCTCTTGGACTGAAAGGTCTACGAGAGGGAGAGAGAGCCAGGAGAGAGCACCGGGCCCACTGGGCCAGGCCCAGGCCAGCATCTTCCAGCGCCGAAAAGAACTGATAAAGGCTCAGCGAGCCGGGCTTCCCACGGCAAGGACTTTCTCAATTTTGCCAGGTTTTATTGTTTCATATTATTAATTTCTAGGTTTGTAGGCACTTCCTTTTTTGTTAAATAAATAGTTTTTTCCACTCATCTCTAAGGAGGTTTTTTCCTGAACCAGTAGGGGGGAGGGGCAGTTCCAGCTTGCTTTCCAGAGAGACCCCGATTTGGGAGGTTTCCTCCCAGCCTTTGCCCGAAACCAGGACACACAGTGACATCACTTTCCTGTTTACTTCCAACAGTTTTCCTTCAAATTTCTCTGCCCTACCAAAAAAAATAGGAAAACTCTAGGCTTGATGGCAGTTCAGTGCGCTGGCTGCAGACATTCTCCTCCTGTTATTCGCTGTTTTGCATCAGACCCAGGTTACCAACGAGGCAGATTGCTCAGCTGAAATGCACTGTGCTGGACAGATGTTGTCAGGATACATTGGCAACTTTTGGGAGACTCCCAGAAAAGGGCTCGTTCACCACTATAACGTCCAGCTTAGAGGGCAAGCATGAAGAATGATGTCCTTACACCTATGGCTGCACTACATGCCTCCTCAAAGGGCCTCATCTTAAAGGTTGCTGCTGGATATCAGGTACTCATTCCTCATCCTAGGGGACAGCAATGACTGATATAATTTTGTAAGTGAGAAAAATAACTAGATGGCAACACTGAAAGAAATTTTTTCTAACTGCACTGCGCACTTATTCAATAACAGCAAATCCTTTGTGAATTCTGTGCCAGATTCTTCAGTTCAAGTCTACTGTACATTTACTTGATTTAAAGAGAGTGGTTTTGGTCTTACTTTAAAGTTGTGGTACTTATGCATGACTTGTGTATGAATGAGGTGAATGAGTACATTACTGAGAAGCCAGATTAAGTTCTGCAGCTGTTGAGTCTGGGGACCTTGTTCAAAGCATGGCCAGAGTGACTGAAAAATTCTTTACTGAATGAGGCAGTTTTAAGCTCAAGTGTAACATAGCAAGTAGCATTAGAAATGTTAGACAGGAAAAGAAATTAAAGTTACTTGCTTACACAAATTATCTGCAGAATCAATATTTTTTTTAGAGGGATATTCTGCAGGTAAGTAATGACGCTGTCTGAGTTGTCCCCAGCTGCCTGATCTTGAGGGTGTTAATTGTGTCTTGAGTGCAGCTATGATGTTCACAACTAGTATTCACTACCAAGATGTCAAAGAAGTTTTACAAATTGTGGATCAAATACAGGGTCTTTGCTGTGGCAGAGAACAAAGTGAGAGGGAGAAGAATATCTGCTTTCTTTCTGTTTGACATTTTACCTAATGTTCACTCATAGATGACCTTTCAGGTATGCTCAGAAATTCTGGGAGAATTTTTCTATTTTGTAGTATTAAAATGCATACTATGTAATACTGTGGATGCCAGCTAAGTGGTAAATACTTTCCTTACTTTGTTTGAGTGTGTTTCTGACTGAGTGTTTATGGCAGTATTTTGTTACTTCTTAGGATATGACCGTGCAGTCATTTCATATTAATTATCCCTTCCAGCTTTCAGAGTACATTGAATTATCATGTTATAAATGCAAACTGTAATGGTAGAAATGATTGTATTGTTAGAGTACAGGTTAAAAAATTTGGTCTGCTTGGTAGTTTTGTACTAATGTTAGTGGATTTTTGTTTTAAATACAGCTGGCATACTAAAAATTATAGATATGCCTGTTGTCAAAAGGGCTTAGAAAATGGCAGACCAAGTAATGAAATTATGTGAGCAGAGGCTCACAGGACTAAAACACCTGCCATGAGCCTGAAAGCAATAGTCTACACAGCAGAAATTCTTCTGTATGAGTTAAAGGAAAACTGAAATTCCTTTTAAAGGATATTGGACCTGTGGGGAGAAGTTAAGAAGAAAAAAAGAGAGAAAGGAGATTCAAGCAGACAAAACACATAGAGCAATGGGGCTGTTCCTCTTAACAGAGACCACAGCAAAAAATCATGATACAGTGCTCGTTGATATAAATTTATAATTAGCAGTGGGAACACTTTGGATTTGCTGGTTGGTTTTTAAAAAGTAAGACAGCGTCGAAGACTGATTTCTTTCCTTCCACTGAAGAGTGACTATTTATGCTTGGAGGCATTTCTGACCTGTCCACCAGAATATATTCTCATAGCATGGCCTATCTGCAACTGTAAAATATCTTTAAAATTTTATCCAATTTATTAAATACCTAATTATTCTTGTATGTCTTACTCACATAGTGTTTTGCATTCTTATGTTGGGTAACTGAATATAGCAGCACATGACAGTTGTGTTTCTCTTGATCTTTGTGTGATTTTAGTATAATGCTTTCAAATCAACCTCATTGAAACTATAACTGAAACAAGCAGTCACAGACTGAACCAACGGTGGCAAATATGTCAGTATGACTGTCTTGGTTTTGGGCAAAGTCTGGGAGGAAACTTCTCAAATGGGGGTCTCTTTGGAAAGTAAGCTGGAACTGCTTCTCCCTCTTACTGGTTCAGGAAAAAAACTTCTTTAGAGATGAGTGGAAAAAACTATTTATTTAACAAAAAGGAAGTGTTTACAAATCTAGAAATTAATAATATGAAACAATAAAACTTGGTAAAATTGAGAAAGTCTTTGCTGTGGGAAGCCTGGCTCGCTGAGCTTTTATTAGTTTTTTCCGGCGCTGGGAGATGCTGGCCTCGGTCTGGCTTAGTGGGCTCGGTGCTCTCTCTTGGCTCTCTCTCTCGCTCGTAGATCTTTCAGTCTAAGAGTAGGTTTAAACAGTCTCAAGAAAAAGGAAAAAAAACCAGTCTAGGGAACTTCTCTGCCTTAGCTAGCTAAAACTAACTAAAAGCAAAGGAGAGATCTCTGGCTGCTGAAAAATAGATGAAAAGCTGTCCCACTGCCCAGGAGAGTGGAGGAGTCGCTGCGTCTTCTCAAACAAAACTCCTGCTTCTGTTTTCTCCCCCTTCGCTCTAGGAACTAGATTTAAAGCTACAGAACACAATATCTAACTCAGACAGGACAGACGATTTGGGGAGAGAAGCATCATACAGCCACCCTAGGACAATGACTTTCAGGTTGTTTGATGATTACTGCTCCTGTGTTTCCATGCAAGAAAATAAGCATAAAATACTTTCCTTTGATTTCCAGTAAACTTCAAGAACTTTCAGCTCTCCATGGCTTTCAAGCAGTAACAACAGTAACAATAATAGCAATAACAGTAACAATAATAGTCACCAACAAACCAAAACAGAGAGTATCAACTTCATTTTTGCAGCCATCCACTCTCTACACACTGCTGCTCTGTCACGGGCCCTACAAGTTCCCTGCATCTCCAGTTTCAAGTAGTCTGAAAGAACCTCTTCTATGTTCTCTTAGAGTACTCCTTGGACTTGGTGAAAGGTTACAGAAACCATGATGCTTCATGTAAAAACCATTAAGGCTCAACAGGCATTTTCAAATAACTTGTTTTCATGGAGAATTATTAACTTTTGGAGTTACCAATATATGGTTCCTTGTATCTTTATTCTTAGGTAACTTGAAGAATTTTAGTTTTAAACCACAATAATTCACAATGAATCTTCAGCATGAGAGAAGAAGCAGCAGAATTATAACCACTTGTGTTAATGAATTCCATGTAACATTGTATGCTGGGCCAACTATAGTAAATGGTTTTTTTCCTAAATTTGATTTCATATTTGCTAGAAGGTTCCTGTAGTCGAAGCCATAATATGGTTAAAACTGTTTCTCAAACCTATTAGTTGCAGATTTTGAGCTGTTTCTGTGATTTAACTTCACAAAGAGACCATAATAACAGCTCTGCAATGGGGTGCCAGATGATTCCTGCATGCAGCCTAGTGTATTTAGGCATGATCACCTCAACAGCTAGAGATCTACTCTGGATCTTTTCACTCTGGGAATGTGTATATATATGTACACATAATTTCTAGTTGAACTGCAGATGACAACATTTGAAAAGAAAGTCATACAAGTGAAGATGGCAACATCATAACTTCTTTTCTTAACACCTTCTTTAGAGCCAAGAAAAGGCAAGTAATTAAGAGTGTGTTTAAACCCTAAAAAGTAGATTTACAGTGACAGGGAGGAAAGCAAACAGCAAGGCTCCTAATTTTACATGACTCCAAATACTTACCCAAATAAGAGTTGCAGAGTCATGTTGCTGATGGTTCTGTCTTTCTAGCCTAAGGTATACTCATATCTTCAGTGGTTCATGTGAAGAAATATAAATTGATTCATGTTTCTGGCATGCTCATTTCCTGTCCCTCAAGGACTAATCTTGAGTTTGCACTAAAATTCAAAGAAAAGTCATGTGACTAATCTTTGTTTTTAAAAGTAAACAGTAATGCATACATTTTCTGCATTTTCTGTTTTAGGATTTTACTTATTAATTCTTTTTAATCTATCAAGAGTGTTCTGAAATACACTTTCTTAGTGTTTTTCACAATCCTGTAACTCCTTCCCATCCCCCCCAAATGATTGGACTTATCCAAATTCTTGATGACAGTTAGCAATAACTTCAAGAGAGTTTGGTTTTCTGTGGGCAGTTTTACAGCAACGAAAGACTCTTGTACTTTATCTTCGATTTTAGACTCTATATGATCCCCTCTTTTACAAGAGTATCTTTGAACCTTGCTTCAGAAGGACACAACAGCATATTATGGTGAGATCATCAGCAAAAATACTGACCCCAGCTTGGCTTCTAACATTTCTAACACATCCACAAGGGGTGATTTTTGGTTTTGTTAACCTCCTTACAGGCAAACCTGCATTCTTTTTTTCTTGTAGAAATTACAACTTTTTTATCTTGAAATATTAACTTCCTACATTTTGTTGCATCAAATTCCACTGCATTACAAAGATTAGAAATAGGGAGCATTTTCTTCCCCTAGAATGCTTATAATGTGTTTGTGTGAAAAATGCATGGTGAGACAATCTGGCATTCTCACACGGTTGCATGTTTAGTTAATTTTCAACTTACCCACATTTTTTTTCCAGTAAAGACTAATTTGAGCCCTATCTATTACAGAGTCTTAACTCTTGCTCAAATAAGGTGCTTTCCCAACTCATTTCCCCTTGTAATGCTTCTTTTTTGAATGTATATTAATATTCTGTTGAGCCATGTTCAGGTTTCCAGATTGATGATACCTTTCTCTGGATGAAAGACCCATTGTAAATTCTCACTGCTTGATATGTGGTTTCATTTTCCAACTCCTTCAGAATTCTGAAATAAAAAAAAATATCCTTCTCCCTAGTGGAAAAACCCCAACCCAAAAGCCTACATAATTTATTTTTGCTTTACTTTATGCATTAAAACCTATTATGTGTCTTAAACTCAGGCAAAATACTGATTTCTTGAATCATACTTACTTTCCAGCCTTATATTTTTCTTGTAATTTCCTATGAATAGAACTTTTACCTTTTTACTAATAGTAACAAACTCAGAAAGAATAGTATCTTTTTTTGTCTTCCATTTTTTTAAGCATCAGTTTCAGGCAGCCACACTATACCTGCTTCTCTGAAGCCATTAAACCTGCAAATCTTCAAAGCTAATAAACTTCATACCTGCCTTGCATTCTTTTCTCTTTCTCCCTCCTGTGTATCTTCTTTTTCATTATAGGAATGACGTGAGTGGGGGAATCTTATTTTCTTTAGACAGGTTTAGCTTAACTTGGCTATGTGGACAGTCGCCTTCCTTTAGTTGAACAAACTATTCAGTATTTCTTGATATAATTTAAAATAAAAACCAGAACCTTCGTGCCATTGTTCTTATCTGTGGTAGTAAATCCCTACGAAAATAAATCTCTATGGAAATATACTTACTGATACAGGGTGATTATTGTTATACCAATTTGGGGAAGAAACAGGGTACATAACAGCGATGGACATGCATTCCATCTTCCCAGATGATCCTGAGCACACCCAGGAGCTGCAGCTGCCCTTTGCCAAAGTGATGTTGCTACCTTGAGCTGCTGGGGATTGATGTAAGCATCAGTATGGGTCACCCAGCATCGGCAGCTGTGCTTTTAGGAAAGTATGAATTTAAGGTGGATGAGTATGGAAAAGCCACAAGCTGCCCAGTGCTTTTGCTGCAGATCAGTGCTGCCCACTTTTCCAGACAGACTGGCAGATTAGTCACCAGTTTGTAAGAGGAATGCTACTCCACCCTGAATTTCACCCTGGAAAAACAGCCTGGCTCAAAAGGGCACATTACAACCACTTCTGGCTCCTGTTGTCTCTGTGCATCAGTCAAATGTAACTTCCTTGATCCCTAACATTGGGAACTTCATTATAACGGCCATAATGATGAAAGTTGTATTGTTGCAGAATGTAAATAATGCCTCTAGTAAACATCGTCAAATAGTTGGCAGTCCTTTGTTTAAAAGATGGAATTTCCTGATTGGCCAGAAACTTGCAAACATCATTAATATTTCAAAGTCTAAATAAAAGGATTTACTGAGTAGGATTTTGCCAGGGAATGTCCTGGATGATGTACTAGTTAGTATTTTTATTCTGGTATAGATGATGGAAGTGAAAGCATAGCAGTGCCAACAGAGGAGTGGCAGCAAGAACCTTGAAGAATTCAAAATAACTTCATCACAATGAAGTCATGTCGCTCCTCAATTTCAAAAGCCACATGATAAATGAAAACTCATTAACTAGCCAGTAGACAGGGCACTTACATTATGGTGACTATCTTCTCTATAGTTTTTGATGAAAATTTTCTATGAAAATTTCCCATGTGTTAAGTTCAAGCCATGGAGGCTTTTAAGAAACTGTATTTAATGCAGGGGAACTCAACACTCGTCATATCAAGCCTTTTACAAATATCTCCTTTTAGGAAAAGAAGGGGTAATTTTAAAGCTTTTTAACCTTCAGTTACCCAGGGGTGTGCTAATGAGACCTGCAGCATGGAGTAAGCTGGATGTGTCTTGTGGCCCTGTGAGATGTTTCCTGGAAAAATCCAAAGAGACAAATGTTGACTGGGTTATAGCTATGGGAATACTTCAGGCACTATGCACTCCCCAGATGCAAATTAAAGCAGTACTAGAGGATAAGACACCTCCAAGTCCCTAAAGAAATATGACCTCTTTTCTGTGAATACTGCAGGATCCAGTTGTGGTTTAATAGTAAGAGAGCTGCTTTCTCACAAATGAAGAATAAATTCTTACCACAAACTCAGATTTCCTGGTTAGTTTTTTCCAGTCTCGAATAAGAAAACTCTCAAAATTTAAATCTTAGCTCGGAGGACAGAGTGTCAGGATCTGTCAGGCCTGCCTGCAAATGGCCATTTCTTTTGCTATTTTGAGATACATTAACAACTGCTTCATGGATTACTTCATACCCTTCTGATTATTAGAAAGTCAATTTTAAGTGCTTCTAGCCACAAAGTGACTTTACTTAATGTTGTAGCTGTGAGAAATTTGCTTTATCATACCCACAAGAAGCCTGTCCAAGAGTAATGGTTCTGACATTGTGTTCTGGATGTGTAAGTTTTCTACCATAACAAAGCATATTTTCAGAAGGTTATGATAGTTTGTTTTCAGATCTTTTCTGGGAAAGACTGCAGATCTGCTATACTCAGATTCTTCACAGCTACTGGCATGTGATCAGGAAAAATCCCTGTGTGAACACTTGAACCAGAAGGAGAAGTAGCCATATGGCAGGAATGGGTGGCCTGGGCTAGAGTGTATAGGTGATAGGGGGATTACAGCACCAATCTAGGCTACCTAAACACCGGTGCAGTTGAGGTATTGGCTTGTCTGATAAACAAAGTTAACCAGGCTTTCACTGTACCAAAACCTCATGAAAATAAGTCTACTCATTCTGAAATTTAGGTATTTAGTGCTGATTGCTCTAAAGGAGTGCAAAGAGCAGGGCTTGAATAACTTTACATGAAAACAATGAGGGAAAAAGAATTAAACAGCTGCTTTTGAAATAAGTACCATCCATTTTGTGCTGTGGATAAATCAGGGATCCCTGTGAAAAAGATGTTACATGATCATATGTTTAAACTCTTTCTTATTTTATATTCCTTGTAGCACTGCATTAACACTGTGTAGAAACTTGCAATCTAAAGTGCTTTCCTATTTCATTTCTTGAACTCTTAGCATGGCTCTGAAGTATCAGGTCCCTACACAATGGGCAAATGAGGATCCATGGGTGCTGCCCTTGTAGCCACTCACTGTCTCCCACATGGTCCTTTTCACAACACTGAAAACTTTTTCAAAAAATGACAGATTTTAAGAGGAAAGAATAAATTGCCAGCAGTATTCAAAGAAAATGGAGACAATGTGATACTAAAAAAATACTCAGGAAGGTATAAAACCAGTAATTACATGTTTTGAAACAATGAAGAAGATTTCTGTATTTTGTGTTGCAGAATACAGTTGGATTTTATTTCATTCCAGCTGCCAACTAAGAACCACACAGCTGCTCACTCACACCTGCCTCCAGAGGGATGAGGAAGAAGATTAAGGGGGGGAAAAAAGCAAATGTCATGAATTGAGATGCAGAGAGTTTAACAAGTAAAGCAAAAGCCACACATGCAAGCAAAGCAAAAAGGAGTCTTTTCACTGCTTCTCATGAGCAGGAAGGCTTTCAGCCATCCCAAGGAAATCTGGACTCCATCACACCTACTTGTGACTTGAGAAGACAGTTTTCACCACTCTGTAGCTTCCCCTTCCTTCTTCCTCAGCTCTAAATAGTCATCCCATATGGTGTGAGGTATCTCTTTAGTCCATTTGGGTTAGCTTTTCTGTCTAAATCCTGTCGAAATCCTTTAGTGTTTCCTCCTAAATCCTTGTGCACCCCCAACCTGCACCTGTTCGGGTGGGGTGAGAGGCCTTAGGAAAGGCCTTAGCTCAGTGCAAGCCCTGTGCAACAATAACTAAAACATCCCCACTTTATTAACACTTTTTCAGAAATCCAAAACACAGCCCCATGCTAGCAACTGTGAGGAAAATTAACTCTATTCCAGCCCAAACCAACACGTGAGTAATAACATAAAAAGAGATGAATGTGACAGTACGGTTATCAATAGATCAACTGATACACAAATGTCATTGCTTATATGCATTTACTGAAACAAATGTGCCTTGAAATGAACAGAATTAATCAACAGGTCACCCCTACCTCTGCCTTTCAGAGGAAGCTAAATCAGTTCCCTACAAGCAGCAGCAGGAGCAGAGTACCAAGCAGGGAGTTTAGTATCCCAGCAACTGCTGTTCTGCTTCTGCCTCAGCAAGAAAACATAATGCTTTCAACAAGTGGTTAGTAACTTTGTGTATGTGCTGTATATAATGTATTGTGGAAATTCACTCCTTAAACATTAATTAGAGGTCAGTATAGAAAAAATGACAATATTCTTATAGTTAGATGAGAAACTGCAGTTTGATAAGGTTAGCTACTAATTTTGTTAATATGTTATAGCAACCCATATTAAAGCATTTGATCTTGTCATTGCAAATATCAATTTTCTTACACTTTAAGCACGTCAATCTTTATTAAAATTTGTACCAGCCTGTTCAGTCAATAATTGAACAAACAAAAGTCTGCACTCAAGTTAACAGCACTGTTTTCTTCCCTGTGTAACTGCTACCAAGCAGTGGCCAGCTGGGCTTGTTGCAGGGCTGAATGCCCAGAGTTCTCAGAAATGACAGAGCAAAACAATGACACATAGGCTGAGGCCAAGCAGTATTATGAAGACTTGGACTTGAAATGGCACACTACATATACATGCTTGGAAAACAGGAAGCCTGATTATCTCTGCCGAGATAATAGTCAGTTGTGCCTAAACTGGTAGCTAAGGTGAGGTGCTTGTCTGGAACACATATAAGCTTTTGGTTTGGCTGTTAACAGTGGAGTGATGGGTGTTGAAAGATTGAAGTCAGAGACTGTACAGATCACATTGCATTTCAGCTGGCTTTTACAGTTATGTGGCATTGCATGTGAACTAATTCTGCCTGGGGAACCTGCTTATTTTGCAGTCAAGTTAGCTGATTTAGAAATACACTGTCAGCATGCTAGAAGACTAAAACCAGCATGAAGGAGCAATGTGTATTTTTCAAAAATTTTTTGGTAACTGTAGCGCAGTGGCATTGCTAGACTGTACAATATTGTCACTTGACTGATAACATATTTGCTATTTGTAGTATGGTTGGGTTTTTTTGCTACATTGCCTTTTGCAAATCAATTAACACATGAATCTAATGTGCCGATCTAATCTTTGTTAAGGAAACATTTCCTGGTTTGTGGGGAGACAGACTGGAGGATTCTGTAGGAACACTATAGGAAAATGTAGGAACACTACAGGAATACAAAATAATTTTCCAGTTTTAGGAGAGATAGGTCATGAATGAACGAAGCATATGCCAGTATTCTTTGAGTGTGTTTATGCTGCTGTGCAAAGATTATGAGGGCTCAGTGAGTGATGGTGACTTAATAGCTGTTGAGGAAGAAAAAGAGAGAAAGTTTCATCTCATACAAATAATTTGTCAGCAAAGTTCTGCATGTGATAGGGCCATTCATAAACACTGGTCATTTACTACTGGATAAACTCCCATCCCTTCAGAATCTGTTTCTCCACAGAATGACAGAATTATTAAAACACAGGATGCCACCATCCAAATGATAAGTAAGAGCCTGACTGAAAGTTGTGCAGTCAGAGGAGTCAATTTTCAATTAAAATCCTCCACAAAGGTCCTGACTTCAGTTTGCGTGCAGTTTATGGTAGAATAAATTCTGAACAGTTTGAGTTGTGAACACTCAGATACTGTGTTTACTTTTAAAAACAAAAGCTGCCTTTGCAAACTGTGCGTGCATTTAAATTGCTGTTTGTCTTTATCCTTTATCCACATGGGCCTTCACAAGGCAGAACAGAACTAATAACTCTTCCAGTCTCAATATCTTTCTCCAACCTAGTATTTTTTTCCTTTTTTTTCCTTCCTACCCCACATCTCCCACTGGTCTTTATTGCTGACCCCTCTGCTGCCATTTTTCATTGTATTTCTAATTAGTTTTTTCCACCACCATGTTTTTCTGTCATGTCTTTCTCTCTTCTATCCTTTCTACACTAATGTCAATCTGAGGAAACGTCTATCTGAAATTTTTTAGACTGTTTGACTGAAGGCAGACAGCATAAAATCTTTCAATTTCAGTGGTTAAATTTGTCTAAACTAAAGCAATTTTAAATGGGTTTTGTTGACTGTATCCTTAAAATCCAGCAGTATTTGCATGAAAAGATCAAAATTGAAATGCAGTCCTTGTATGCACAAGACAGTGTTATTGTATGGTCATGACAAAATATAAATAATGAAATTCAGTTGCAGTTATAATTAACTAATCAAGATGGTCTTAGAGATTCTGAATTATGAACAGAAAAATTCTTCTAAATGATCCAAAAAGTATCCAGAGACCTAACAAGGTGTGGAAGTTTCAGGTCAAAATCAGGCAGAAACACCAATTTAGTGATAAGAGATTTCCCAGCAAATGCACCAATTAATGCAGTGGTTTGAGTGTTGCCTAAATGCTAATGCACCTACTAGAATTATTTACTCCTTTTCTACTGTAAGATAGGATTAGGAGAAGACCAAAGCAGGCTCAAACTTTAAAGGATATAAAGAAAGTGTTATTTAAACAGAACAAAAAGAAAAGAAAAAAAAATTATCAGAATAAAACCTTTAGAACTCTTTTCCTTCCCCCACAACTGTTTTTTCTTTCCCACTGACAATGTACAGAGACAAAACCTGGGACTTAGGTCAGTTTATCATCTCTAAAATAGTCTTTCATCAGTTCTCTTAGGGAGAGGAGTCTCTTTTGCTATGTCATGGAAACTTCTCCTCAAGAAAACAGTTCTCTTGCAGCCTCAATTTCCATGAATAGCAGCCACATGGAAATCTGTATTCCAGAAGTCCTTCCCATCTCATGTGGCCTTCCTACAGCTGCATTTCTGGGCCATGTCAAACTTATGGGGTACTATTTTAAGGATGAGCTGTTCAAAAGCAAAGATTCTCTTCATCTATCTCTGAGATCATCTTCATCTCTGGGAACAGAGGTCTTCCTCTTTCCCTGGGCGCAGAGAGTCTTCATCACTCTCATCACCCTCTCTTCTCTCTGTTCAAGCTTCTCGTGAGATCACAGCTACTTCAACATTTACTTGCTTCAACACAAATGCTTTGCTCATATCTGCAATTTGAACACTTAATCTCCTCATACTGTTTTCATGAATTATAGGGATATTCTAGTTTATCACAGTCCATCACTATGTGCTTGCAAAAGAATTTCAGCCGAAGACTAAGGCATCTCCTCATTCTCCTCCCATGTGGGACTTGACTTCTTTACTGACCTTGGTGTCTGTCATCATGTTGTTTCTCTATGTGTCTTCGCTCTGTCCTTTTCTCTCACTTGAGAGAGAGAATCAGTGTTCTGCAAGTTTCATTTGTGCAATGAAAGAGTTAATATCTTGCCCAGGGCCTGTAGGTGGTCAGGATGGTTGGTGGTGGTCAAAGCAGTCCCAGTGGTGGATTTCAGGCTGTGCTGGGGGCTGTGCCAGGATCGCAGGGGACCCAGCCAGAGCGGCCACAGCTGCTCTGCCCACATAANTCTCTGAGATCATCTTCATCTCTGGGAACAGAGGTCTTCCTCTTTCCCTGGGCGCAGAGAGTCTTCATCACTCTCATCACCCTCTCTTCTCTCTGTTCAAGCTTCTCGTGAGATCACAGCTACTTCAACATTTACTTGCTTCAACACAAATGCTTTGCTCATATCTGCAATTTGAACACTTAATCTCCTCATACTGTTTTCATGAATTATAGGGATATTCTAGTTTATCACAGTCCATCACTATGTGCTTGCAAAAGAATTTCAGCCGAAGACTAAGGCATCTCCTCATTCTCCTCCCATGTGGGACTTGACTTCTTTACTGACCTTGGTGTCTGTCATCATGTTGTTTCTCTATGTGTCTTCGCTCTGTCCTTTTCTCTCACTTGAGAGAGAGAATCAGTGTTCTGCAAGTTTCATTTGTGCAATGAAAGAGTTAATATCTTGCCCAGGGCCTGTAGGTGGTCAGGATGGTTGGTGGTGGTCAAAGCAGTCCCAGTGGTGGATTTCAGGCTGTGCTGGGGGCTGTGCCAGGATCGCAGGGGACCCAGCCAGAGCGGCCACAGCTGCTCTGCCCACATAACTGGTCTCAGGCCTGTACTGCATTTAATTCCAACTGCAGCCCGGCCTGGGAGGAACCAGCCCAGACACTGGGGCCCAGCCTGGCTGGAACAGGGCCCCTCAGCCTCCCCTCCTCCTGCCTGGAAACCACAGGGGCCTGGTAGATTCCCCAGGAAGGGGTCCAGCCTCCTGGCAGGGCCCACCCGGCCTAGCTGCATGTGTCTGTTACCTGTTCCCAAGCCAGAAGAAGAAGATACAAAGGTTTTGTTTGTTTTAAAATGGGAATGTCACAGAGGCATATTCAGGTCTTTAATTTGTTTAACATGTTGTCAATATTCAAACTGGACACTAATTGGTTTATCAGTCACGGAGGAAGTTGTTAACACCTTCTCTTAGAAAAATCATTCCCATGGGTGGCTTCTTCCCTCCTCCCCAAATGTCAATCAATGCAAAACCAAGGCACAAGGTTTGCTGGAGGTTTTAATGATGCGAACAACAGAGGCCCTGATCCTTCTGTGTTCAAGCCAAATTTCATGTGTTGCACTGCATCTCTTTTATTAGGTTTGTTCAGATTGGCTTAGTGTATTGCTTAAAAAAGGATCCTGTTAACATTTTAACCTTTGACTTGTTGTGTTTCTTTACATGCTCTCACATATTTGCAATGCAGTGTCTCTCCCTGTGCTGTGGGGTTTTTTTTGATGCAAGCTGACTGTAAATTGAAATGTTTGGTGCTTCTGAAGTTCTGATAAGTCAAGATTTGTTTTCATCTTAAAATGGGGTTATGTGTTTGGTGAATTGGAGGTTTGCATTTTAAGCTTCTAAAAAGAAGTAATGTTGAAATACAAATTTTCTTTGAGGAACTGTGAGGGAAAGATAAACATAATAATAGAAAATTTGTTACTTGTTCTATTTGTTTTTGCATTTTGTTAAATTGATATTAGAGGTAAATCGAATTTTTTGAAACATTTCTCTCCATTCTTAACAAATAAGAATATTTTTGTGTTTTCCTTAGATGCTTGAGAGTAATATGGACATAATCTTCCTCTGCTAATTAAACTTTAATTTTTGAATATATTTGTATACGTCTAGAATAGTCTATGTTAATGTTTATTTACTTCTTTAGAGGCAAAAATCTATCTGTGTATGAATTCTTTATTTGAGATGTAAGGTGCACTTTCTCAGATAATGGTTCCCAGTTTGAGGAGAATAGGCTTTCTGTTTTCTGTTTTACATGTGGAATGTGGTACATGTTGTAAAATTGCTGATCAATATTTGATGAATACTATTTTTCAGTTAAGTCATTTTGTATGGGAAAGAAATTTTTTTAATGTTTTTTTATTTGATTGGTTGGTTATTTGGGTTTTTTAAAGTGTTCTTTTCTGAATTTTTCAAAAGCACCATAGCTTCACTAACAAAAATATTTAAGGAAACATTAAAAATGAACTTGAATATTGCAATAAAACTGTTTTCAATCTGAAAAAGTAGCACCTGTATGTTGAGTAAAATATTCAGGTGCAGAACTAAAAGTTTACAGAGGTAATGATTATTGCTGTAAGTTGTTCCAATCGAAAAGAGACACTATAATATCTGCAACAGTCATGAACAAAGCAATACAAAATTAAATGCTTTTAAAAATGTGTTAAGCAGAAATATGCTCACCAATAATTTTGGATAATGGATGTCTGAGAATCCTGTACTTTGTTAGGGGCCAATTTGAAAAGAAACAGGAAAATTTGTCAAACAAATTGGCTTGTAATTAATCATGTGGTCTGTTTTCCTTGGATTTGCAGATGGCTTCAATAAATCTGTCCTTTGAAAATCCCAGAGCTCCCTCAGTCTACTACCAGTCTACTACTGCTTTAGAGACTACAGACCTAACATTTCCTCAAGACAAATTTTATAAAATCAAAGGACTTTTCACCTCCCAATAAATATAAGTAAGCAGATATCGTGGAATGATTATTTAACACGAAGTAATTGACAACCGCTCTGTTGTTTTTGACATTTTGGGGAATGGAACAATGCAGTAACTAGTTTCTGAGAGGAACATCTTTTAACATTTGACTAAAATATTGTAGAAAAAACTTTTTAGTAAATAAAATACTACTATACTATTTAATCAAAAAAGACTAATTATCAAGGCATTGAGAATACTAATTCAAACTGACTTTTCTTCAATAGTAACATAGGAAAAAGAGGTTGGTTTTTTTCTTCTTCAAAGTATCATACATATTTAACAATTGTTTGTTCTGATTTGGAAAAAAATCAACATTTAATTTTGAAACAAGGAGGGTTTTTTGTAAAACACATTAGAATGAACAAATTTAATTTTATGTGGTAAGTCACAATGTAAAGTAAAAATATAATAAATATAGAATTCCAAGACAAAGAAGAATAGCACTCTCAATAAGACATTCTCCCAAAATTGGGATATTTTGATGTTTTCAGACTCTTTCAATTAACTGAAATATCATATTACCTTAAAAGTATAAATATCAAAAATTCTACAAAAAGAAATGCAATTATATATGTGTCATAGGTTTGCCCTGGCACCATGCCAGTGCACCTATGAATATACATTTCTTAACCACTGCTGTGGGATGTGATTGAGAACAGAGCAGAGCAGGCCCAAACCTTGAAGACAAAACAACATTTTATTAAACTACAGATTAACACAAATGAAAACCCTCCAGAACACTTCTTTTCCTCTTCCGCCTGGTTCCACCCTTCCACACTTAAACTTATACACTTACTCGTTTCCTTCTATTTCACTTGCTTTATACCACTCAAAAACTAATCTTCAATTCAGCAAGAAGAGAGAAGTCTCTCTTGCACCATAGACCTCCCCACAGGAATACACAGGGGTCCACCCTCCCGTGCTTCCCTGTCACCCATGACACCACCCCAGAAAGAAGTCTGTCAGGGTAACACCCTCCTTTCTCCATATGTGGTGCTCTCACCACCGTCTATGGACCAAAACTGCACATAGGGCTTTTTAAGGATGCTTCCCCATTTTCCCCTGGGGCCAAGGCTTCCAAGAACAGAGATCTTCACCCA
>VWYE01017511.1:58200-78199 GCA_013398995.1 Alaudala cheleensis | reverse complement strand
TTTTTTTTTTTTTTTTTTTTTTGTGGGCTTTAAAAATTGTGTTATGTGGTGTAGTAAACAAATAAAGAAAAAAGATTCCAAGATAGTGCATATCCTACCAGGTTAATCTTTAATTTACTTACTCAGTTTATTATTTTTGCGGTTGACCTATTCTGGATTGGATGTGCATATCCCTCAGCAGTGAGTTCAAGGACATTATTTGTGGAGAAGAAAAGGGTGCAAGAGAGAAAAGGATTTTCTTCTCTCAGGATAGTACTTCTAGAAATAGTGAGGGTCATTCAGCATCTGACTTTAGACCTGCTTTTTCACCATGTACAAATTTCCTACTTGTCAAACATGTCAGTCTAATACTTTCTTGAAAACGTTGTGAAGCAACATCTAATTGTTTGACTGTGAGGCTTCAGTCATGATGCCCATACCACTTACAGCTTGTCCAGAATGGGATATCACATTTGTTCCTCATTTGCCCATTTGTGAACACATAATGCTTGGCCTGTTTTATTTTGGTTGACAGTGGAGAGGTAGACTTGCATTAAACACCTCTGTGGATTTTAAAAGCTTATTTATTGGTGCAGGATGTGGTTGTATTTAAGCCTCATTCCTTCCTTGCAAATTGAGACACCACACCACACCATATAGCTCTTAAATGTACATTTTATGTCAGTGTGTGAATGAATCTTTGCTGCATTTTGCCTCAGAATGCAAAGCTCAGTCACTGTTATAAATCAGGGTCTGTTCCCCTCATCTTGAGAAAAATAACTAAAATACTCTGTTTTAGATTGTACTCAAACAGCCACAAGAAGCTATGAACTTTCTATTTATTATCCGTACTTCCTTTATCAGTTTATGATAATTTTACTTAAAAGAATACCTTTTTTTGTTTTAATGCTTGCATTTAGTTTTGTGTTCTAGTTTTCCATGCTGAACCATGCAAGATGTTTTGTGGAAATGGAGGCATTGTTACCTGGGAGAGTTATTATTAACACATTTAATCTTTCATTTATTTTCTCAGTGTAATACTAATGTACTGTGTTGATATTCATTATTCTCCTAGTAATTTCCAGTACATACTTTGATCATTGATTGATCCACTAAGGATTTTATAGATTTCTGTCATATTTCTTCAAGGTGCTCTATTTTGCCTAAGAAGTCTGAGGCTGCTTGACTGTTGCTTTAAAGGGGTTTTTTTTTTATGCTTTCAAATAAAGCAGCAAGGAAGTCTGAGTATTTACAACTTCTACCACATCTTTTTTGAGACAGTGAGACCAGAACTGCAGATAATACCCATGGTATCCAACATGAATTTATGTAGCAAAGCAATTATGTTCTCTACTTTATTTGCCAATCCCCGAATCCAATCCTTAATTTCGAATTGCTTACTTGTTCTCTTTTTTTAATCTTTTATTACCACCAAACTGCTCATCAAACTATTCAGGAGCAAGGTCTTGGGGCTAATTGTGCCATTGAGAACAACTACATCTTCACATGTAGAAACCTTTCCCCCACACCACCCTCTGCCTGGGTGATATTTAGTCACATTCAATCTCTTCTACCACTATAGATAGATTCCTTGTCATGCATCTGTTCATCTCAGTCAGTCCTCATCCTTATGGTACCGAACAACTGAGCTGACAGCAAAGGTTTCTGTTCCATTCCACCTCCCTTTTTTCAGGACACGTGTGAAAATGTTAAACAGCCACATATACTTGTGGATCTGATAGCCTCCCCTCATTTCAAGAATTGTCCAACTTTTTGTTGCTTTGATGATGATTTGTTTGTTTGTTTTTGTTTGTTTGTTTGTTTAGCAAAAACCTTTCCTTTTGTACCATAGCTGCTTACTTTGCTAAGAAATCAGGTATTGTGATAAATGATCCACAACAGAAGGATCTTCCATGGGAATCTTCAGAGTTTCTTCTTTGAAGGCAAATGTGAAGAATTCCTTTGACCTCAAATTTTATGTAGGTTTGCTTGGCGAAGTGCACTAAATGAATTTAGGCTTGTCTCTGTTACACAGGCCCCTCATTTTCAGCCTCAAGATAGGTACAAAAGTCCATGCAGAAAATAAGATTTCACATGTATATTAAACTTGAACATTTCCTCTTTGATTTCTCTGGGATCCAAATGCTCAACATGTGGTTTGTTTGCATTCCAACTGCTCATTTCTCTCTGCACTATGTGCAAGAATTTTTGTTTACCAAAGTCAGTTTTGTATGTTCCTGACCCAAATATCTATTAGTGTTTCCTTTGCTGAACTTCACAGCACCTTTATTGATACCTGTGTTGGCAATTCAGAACAGAAGATTTTTTTTCTGTATAACAGCATTTTGTAAACTGAAGGGAAAAAAAAAAAAAGAAAGATGCAAATAAAGAGCTAGATATTCTGACTAATTACAAAATAACTGTGAACTCTCAGGAGGAGGTGACATTGAAAAATGCAAATATGATCCAAAGGTGATGGGAGCAGAATTCTTAGAGAACAGAAAAATGTTAAAAGAGCTCATGTTGTTTAGCCTACCAATACCCAGACATGATCAAAGACTTAATCCTAGAGAAGAAATATATTTGTACTAAAAGACAAAGGGGATAAGCAGACCATTTTAGATATTATGTTAAGCTCCTCAAAAATTAGTTGCTCCTCTTCCATTTCTAGAGCAACCTTCCACTGTGGAGCAAACTCCCCATTTGTTTCAAAATGCAGAATATGAATTAAGTATTTGTGGAACCAGGGCAGTGCATAAGATAATTCAGGAGGTGTATTCCAGTCCTTCCTTCCTAACACACAGTGAAGACTCAGATACCTTCTCTATGTTGAGACATATTTACAAAGGTTATTGTCTGTAATTTTGTTTTCTGTTGTCAAAGGAAGATTTTGAATTAACTTGTTTTATCTAAGTCACGTGCATATGACTGTATTTGCACACACTTTGTTGTTCTATTTTGTATAGGCAGGGGTGCTGTTAATTGTGACTGGGAGACATAGGTTAACACAACACCTGTAATAGATCTAGCCAGGTGTCTCTGGTGTGAATCCCTGATAAGGTCTCATCTTGGCACTGTTTGTCGCACATTTTAGCTAGCGTTGGCCCAGCCTGGGCAACTGTGTTTTATAGTGTTGATTCTGGGCAATCAGCATGCACAAAAACCTCCATAACTCACTTCTACTGCAAGTCCATTCCATTATGCTCTTCAGGACATATTAACCTAAACCCTAATTGGATAAAACAAGACAAAACCCATTCTGATAAAAAATTGGACAGTGCCAGTAGTTTTCCTTCTCCATGGAGCATGCAATTTGTGCTGCAAACGATTTTGACTTATAACATATAAAATTTGATAATTGAAGCTTGAAAGGGTTTTATAGATAGAGACTGATCTTATCCAATATTTTATATTGGTATCAATCTTTGTATGACAGAGTTTATTTTTTAAAGAAGCAATTAAAATTCTTGGACCTCTGCCCCTGACAGAATACAAGATCACTAAGACCATTTTTTCCAGGTTTAGTTGTCAGCATACCTGACTTTAATTAATCCTGTGAGACCAGGAAAAGAGATGTCCTAAAGGAACTATCCTTGTTTTTCTGAAGCTCTTACTCCTGCAAGGTATTTAGAGTGTGATAAATACTAACTGAATAATTGCAATAAAATTGATTTGTTATTTATGATGTCTTTGTTTTTTGTCAAGCATAATATAGTATTGTTTAGCATGGATGTAATTGCTAGACTTTTGCAAATTTAATTTATATTGGGCCTAAAGGATGGGAAGAAAAATCTGTGTTCTTTTTTCTGGATTTCTGTAAAGTAGACTTTTGAACAAAAGAATATGCCCATTTAAGAACTTCACTCATAAATTATAAAAGTAAAAAGGCATAAAATTTCTCAGGGAATCCTGTGTTTACACATGTTTTATATGGTCTAAATACAGGGAATTAAATATTATTTTACACCATAAAATTTTTCTGAATGTTTCCTTTTAGATGAAAGTGAATATAGATGCACTGTTGTAGATGTCTGCACTGCTTGTAATATAGGAATTGAACAAAATCTTCACCTTTTTTTCCACTAAGTTTTCTTGAGGAAGAGATTCAATATTGAGCTAATAATTTCTTATTAGTTTAAAAGTTTCTAAATAATTTAAAAATAGAACATAAACCTATCTTATACTTAATAGAACCTAGACTTAGAGAGTTTTTCCCTCAGGTTCATATTGTTTGAAAAGTTTAAGTTAACAGAGTGGTTTAAAAAATACAGTCACTGTCATACTGACAAAGTGTTAAATACAAATAATTGATACAAGACTATTTCAAAATGGGTAATTGGAATTCAAACCATAATTAAAGGATTTAATCTATTCTCATTCATAGCCACTAAGCTGAGATGAGTTGCTGTACTCTTGTTATGGATTGGGTCAGCTTTACTTATTTTTTCTTTTTCTGTGCCTGATACAAATGTGAATACAATACAAATATATTGAGAGAAGTTGCCTAATTGCTGGAGTAATCAATTCTATTGCACTTAAATTATCTTGTTAACGATTGTTACCAATTGACAAGTAACAACTACTGATCTAATGAATGAAAAGAAGCAGCGTTTATGAAAGAGCATTTAATCAACAGAGAAACAAATTTGTCATCAAGTCTGAAGTGTCTTTCCTTTCTTAAAAAAGTTCATCTCATTTTAGTTCCTTCAGAAACTCAACATACAAATCAGTTCCATGCTCTGTTTAGAGACCACGGTAAGTTTACTGAGAGGGGAGCACTCTGGAAAAGGGTCAAAGCTAATCCTGCCATCTCTTATTTTATGAATCAAATCTGCCTTCAGTTTTGAACAAGTGTTTTGCCCACATCACACAGAAGTTACCTATTAATCCAATTCCTTGCTTGAGTACAGTGGACAGAGAATATCTTCAGAGATCTGCCACAGAGAATTTGACTGTGGTAGAATATGAACCTGAGAATGGTTAATTCATAACAGTATTCCTCCACCAAAGTGTCTTCAGCTGGAGCGCATTTAAAGCATCATGTCAATTACCCAATCTCATGTCAGTAAAGACATGTTGAAGGCGGAGGTCCTTGCTAGCCATAGATCCTTGACAGTAATAATTTATGTATACCGAATGTCTTAAATTACAGCAATCTTCTGTTTGAAATGGATGACTGAATTGCATAAATAAAGGCATACAGACCCATTAGTCTTAAGAGCACACCAAACAGGGGATACTTTTGGTGATTCTCATTATTGGTATGATATATGCATTGTGAAAGACATTGTGTCTGAACACACAGAGGAGTGACAGTTGACTGCTTTTCAGCGGTTGTACTGAATTGTCTTTTTAGAAGTTCCTGCTGTTCCCCATTAGTGACACAGACAAGCCCCATTCATTGCCCCTGTGTCACAATTTCATTATAGAGCTGTTGCTGATGATTGTGCTGATCCGTTTCCCTCATCTTCTGTACCCTGGGTTCTTTGGATGGCAACTTAATTGATTTCTTCTTCCATAACCAAATATCTAAGTGTTTCTCTTTAAGGAAGATTAAAATTATTTATGTATTTTCAAACTAGTGTGCCTTCTTCATTAAACTCTTCTGTTTTGGTCATAGCTCTAATGTTTCTTTTAATGCACAGCAGATGCATGCACTTAAAAAACTTTATGACAATACTTTTGGTTTATGAGAAACAGCAAAAGAAGAAAGAATGAAGTAAGGCCTTCAAATCACAATTTTTACATCTGTTACATATTTCCTGGTTTTATGTTCATATGTGTGTGCTCATTTTCTCAACTGTCTGGGAAATCACAAAAGATAATAAATAAAACTAGATATAAAACTACAAAGAAGATGAACCAGTATAATTATCTAGAAGGACATAATGCCTGATTGTGGCAGAAACTTGTCTTCCTATAGTTCTTCTAAAGGCTTTGGAATTTAGTCAATAACTTGAAGATCAGGCTATGCATCTTCGGCTCATATGTTTTTTGTATTTAACCATATGGGCCTGAAGGCCTCAGGCACACCAAATGTACATATGCATCTAAGCATCTCTGAATAAATAACAAAATGCAAATATCCCAGAGAAAAATACTGCTTTTCATGTGGAATATATTTATAATTGTACTAAACATTGTAAGAATTCAACTGATTCAGAATTTCTAAATTATTCACATGATAGAACTAGCTACAGTTTAGATTTTAAAAGAAGTAGAAGCATGCATAATGGAACACAGAGCTGGAGGAACATGCCAAAGAACCTGACTACAGGTGTCCCTGGCTTGAAAAACATTTGCAGATTTAAAAACTGATGTGATGAAAACCTAAGCACATGCATGGGAAGAGCTAAACAAAAAAGATTTTTCTCAAAGGTTAATTAACCACGCTCTTAATTGTCAGTGTTTGAGAAAAAATTTACATCTTGATACTTTTGTGTTTTAATCAATATTGGCAAGGAGGAAATTAGAAGAAGCTATTGTTCTTATATGGAGCAACAAACGATCATGGAATAAATTTACTGAGCTGCCTTTATCAAAAAACTGGTACTTAATTTCAGAGGTGTGTGTCTTTGGATTACAAATTCTGAAATAAAAGATAATTTTTGTGGAAAGTATGAAAGTACAGGTTTCTGGTGTTGGGGTAGTTTCCACGGCAGGACGAGGCTCTTGGAGCTATAGCTGGTTGCCTTAAAGGTATAAATTTTGAAAAAGTAGCTTCCCCAGGAAGCTTGGAGGAAGGTGTTTTAAACAGGTTTTTTGCTGGGGTTTTCTGATCCTAATGATAAAGGAGCTTGGGCCCTCTGAAGTATTATTTAAAATGCCAGTTATTGAAGCTAAGGAAAGAGAGGATAGTGTAGATTACATTGCATCATGTGCTGGGAATGTCACAGCAAAAGGCATTGAATAGATTTCCATTCAGGAAACAGCTTGCCGTGCTGAACCCATATGTGTGCATTTACCCTTTTCAGTCCTTTGTTCTCTAATAAATATTTTCCTTAATAGGGACTGAACTTTGCTTTTGTAGGGGGATAGTCACAGAAGAAAAAGTCCTTTTAAATTTTCTTTTGATGAATACATATGTGGAAACACAATGCTTTTATTTACTTATCTTTTGCCTGAGACTGTAGCTATGATTACATTGGTACATTCTCTGTATGTAGGGGAGACAAACTTGTGTACCAAAGTAATAAAAATAAGTGCTAGTTTGTCAGACAGTATAATACTGTGTTCAGACCTGCTAAATTAAAGCATCGTGAGGACAAATCACAAGAGACCAAGAGGGTGTCTCTTCTTTTTTTGCTTTAGAAGAATGCCCTGGGGATACTTGTTTTCCTGTTTGTTTGCAAGCTTTTTATTCCTTGCTAAAGAAATGCCTAGAGCCCCGAAATTTCAATGCATTGATCTGTAGCTCTGAATCTTTTTCCTTCATAGTTCTAGGCATAACTTTTTTTCCTTATCTGAAAGTCAAATCTTGTATATATATTTTATTCAACCTAAACTGCACATGAACATCACTCAAGAGACTAGAAAAGTTTTTTGTTCTATTTTGGTTTAATAAAGGTTTTGCCAAAATGTCAAAAGTCCAAAATGTTAAAAAAGATTTTTTATTATTCAGAATAAAAATCCTGAATCTTTGCTAACTTAAATTTTCCATTTTGTAAATATTGCTTTCCTTATACAGTTGTCCCCCAATACACCTGTCTTTTTCTTCCTTGCATGGCTTACGATTATTGTGGATCTTTACAAAAAGCAGATAGCACAGAGACAATCCAGAAAATTCAGGTATTACCTATGATTAGTCTGCTGTTATTGCAAAAACTGTGTAGCTTCATACTTGTGGGTTTCACGAATTCGGAAAAACAAACCTACAGTTCTCTCTTTGTGAGCATTACACTTGTCATCTTAACATCTGCATTGTGTTTTCCTAAAGAACATCAGGACACTGCTGATGCCTGGGAATGTCCCAGACTATCACTTATCCATGTCCTCTTCAGCCTGATTATATACTGTGCTAGACTGTGTATTCAGACATATTTTTATGCTTAGCTTTGCTAATATTTTTTCTTTGTCCTTCAAAAATGCACTTTTCACTTATCTGCAAAAGATAATCTTTATTGTAGGCAGCCTCAGTGTCTTCCATGGCTTCAGTGATGGCAATTTTTACTTGTCTGTACCTGTCTACCACACGTGTTGCTGTGGCCACAGACTATGCTCTTTATTGCCAAAGACTCAAAGGGGTTTCTGATGTTGAGGAGGGGCAGTTCTAATTTTGTAGGGGTTTTTGTAACCTTTGAGGCTCCTTCTGGGTTTGAGTCTTTTTTTTTAAACACTTCTTTATACTGCAGCTATGTCTTAAGATATAGACTGTGAGAAAAAAGTGCTTAAGCTGTTATTTTTAAGTTAAGACTATGAAATTAGAGATTGTGCAGAGGTAATTCAATAATTCTTGAAACTGCAAATCTCAAAGCTCAGAACTAGCAGGAGCCTTTTAATTCAGACAGTGTGAAGTGTGACATTTTAAGTAGCTGAGTTATTCAGTGTCTCTGGAAAGTCTGAAGGGTTTAAATTTGAGCACCTAGAAATTACCAGTCTGAATAAGAAAGAGGCAGAAATTTTTCTATTTTGAAGGACTGGTATTATCACCAGACCTGCAGATTTATTTCTGCAGTGCTTAAATCCCCTCATATTTTATGTTGCCTCTGTCAGGACAGGCAGGTAGAAATGTAAAGGTACATCCAACTAACACAGCAAAAGAACTGTGAGCCTTCATGTCACTTACTACAGCCTTCATAAGTGTAGTAAAGAGGGGGGAAGAGAAATCCAAATTCTTCAGGATCCAGAAGGTGGACAGGTGAGCATTTCCCCATATGACTGGAAGTCCTGTTGTAACATTTAAAACTGAAAATTAAATACTGCGATACTCTACAATTTAAGCATATTAGGACACAGATGAAAGTATTTTCTTCTCTGAACACCTTGCTTAGGTTTGGGATTTTTCAAATCTCAATGTTAAAATGCTGATTGTCTGAACAAGCAAGAGACATTTTTCATGAGGAGTGTGTCGGGATTTTTATCTTCATTTTCATGCATCCTTAGATATCAAAGTAGCAAACTGTACTATTGTAAAAACGGGAAGTGATTTGACAGCTCTTTTTTCTTCTGCTACTCAGCAGCTCCCCATATATAGGTCTACAGCATCAGCACAAGCATTGCATCACTTGCTGGCATGTCTTTGGAATTCAAATTTCTGTTTCCACTGAATCTCTTTACTTTAGTAATGGACACAGAATTTGCAGCTTCAGAAACAGTTGGAGATTTTTCAGTATCACTCACTGAACAGTCTCTTCCCTGGGGCATGGCTTTACTATTACAGGGCTGTGTGTCCAGTGTAACATGCCAGGGACTTGGGAATAAAGATTGATATCTATGGAGGAGCTGTATGACTTGTGCTCTCCAGAGGTAGTTCTCAAGCCAACTGCATTTGCAGTCTGTCAATGCTTGTTGGCAGACAGAGATGCCCAGGAATACAGAGGTCTCAGAAACATGATTTTTTTAGTGATTACTTACTGGTGTTACTTTTGTAACTATCCAGAAGAATATTTTCCTCCTGCTTTTTCAAATACAAGTCTTTCTTTAATTCCTGAACAAAACGAAACAAATTAACCCTTTGGGACCTGAGAACAAGGCAAACCACATGTTATTTCCTGTAAGAAGGTTATGTGTTTAATTCCCACATGAGTATGTTTTATCACATTGTAATGGTAACAAACCTAAAAGACACTAGGGCTTGGTATTTTGCCTGGCTTTTGTGCCTGTTACTTATATTGAGCAAGATCAATATGCCTATGCTTGGAGGTTTCCTAGGATAAAATATTACCCTTGCTCTCAATAGAAGACTTGTTCTTGAGGTTTCACTTTCTACTGTTGTAATGCATCTACCATGAGAATAAATTATGAATATCAGGAAACCAGGAACAGTAATTTTGTTAGGTTTCTATTTTGATTCCCATTTCTCCCTCTGCTGCATGATGTCATTTTAAAAATGAATGAGGGAGAAGAATGTTATTAAGGGAGGGCTAGGTTTTTCAGTTACTGCTAAAATAAAGATGGGGAATGCAGTATGTATCAATGTTCTGTGCCAGGCTCAGCCACTAAAGTCTAGCTTCAAGGGTGTGCATGATGTTGCTAAGGAAAAGTCGTTATGTGAGTCTCTTACATAACATCATTAATATTTTGGTTTGAAACATGTCATTCTTGTCATCTTACAATGTATGTCTCTAATAGCTGAAGCGCTTACTTAAAACACTGTCATGAAACAAATTATCAAAATGTTGACTAGAAGTACTAATGGAAAAGCTACAACAAAAGAAAGTACGTTGCAGTATCACTGCAGATAACTGATACTGATATGCCTTGGCTTCTTCTATTCAGAAAAGGCAAAAGGGGGCTGAATTGTTAATTTAAGACAGTTTTTATTGATAAACTGGGGCATGTATCCATTTGGCATAGGATATGTGGGAGGAGGGGATCAGTAAAAGGAAGTGGAGGGGCGCTTTCTGTGGTACCCAGATGACAGATTACATGAAACTAATTTTATCTAGTGCATCTCTAAACATGTAACAGTTTATACACTTTAGATGTGTTCAAAGCTATGCAATCTAGAAATGCGTAATTGAAGACTTGCATGCAATCTTCTCAAGATTTTTCTTTCTAGGAGCTGAACCTTGAATGGAATGCTTTATTATTCTAAGCTGTCACATGATGCCTGTATTTCTCACTCATACAACATCTTCTGTATCTGAGTCAGGAGTCCTGGGATAATCATTATGAAAAAACAGACATAATGAATTGTAACAAATGAATCAAATTATCTTTTAGAAGAGAAAAATTAATAGAGAAAACAACTGGTGGGCAAAATCTTCTCTTCCAGCCTGTCAAGATGCAAAACATTTTAAGGTATTATGCTGATGATTCAAGAAAATTTCTCAAGTTTTATTCATAGTCAATCAACAACAAACCCCCAAGAAAACAAAATAAAACAAACAAAAAATCCTCTGAATGTGACATCCCACACTTAGAATGATTTTAGTGATAGAAACTGAGACAGCACCTGATGAAGGAATAATGAAAAACTACTCTTATTCTGGTACTGAAAGGAGCCACTGCCTCACAACCCTCTCTCCTTTAGTCCACTTGTGTAGGGACCATCTCAAAAATGTGTGTGCTAACAGCATGTGTTGCCTGTACACGGGTGCTTACCATAATTTGATTGATTGTTCTGAAAAGTGAGTATAGGACAATTCTTACATCTCCTTAGGCTCCCTGCCAAGTGTACCATTGACTTTCTAAGACAAGATTGCTAAAATATTTGAATTTGAATAATAGACCCAGTCTCAATAATGCTGCTGTATAAATGCAATTTGCTATTTCACCAAAAATGTTCAACTTATCTACAGATACATTAAAAATAGCATCATTTTGGATGAAAAGGTAACAATTATTTGTTGTCACCTAATAACTCGATTTCTAGACAAAGGAATGACAGCAAAAATCCCTTAGTAGGTGATCGGTAAAGATTTTCTGTGCCTGATTTTATCTGCATACAAAATGGATAATATCAATTACTGAGAAAATAATTTAAGGCTTACCTTATATTCATGTCTGAGCAGGATGGAAGACACTACTCTTAACTCTTGATGGAGCTGTAAAACTGTATTAGTCCATGCAGCCTATCCCCTCCTTTGGGAAGCTGAGTTTGATCCCTAGAATATTCTGTCCAGAAGAGAAGCACAGCAAATGGATGTTTTACCCATCTTCTGAAGATTTCCTGACTAAGTAAATCTAAAGGACAAACACCTGGTAACTTACCACTTTCCTTATGTTCAGACAGAGTAGTGGGCATTGCTATTTCCTGAGGCAGTTGACATCCTCTCAAGCCTTGTCCTTATTCACTGCTGTGTATTCCAGAGCTGTAGGAACTTGGTCAAAGGGCCCCAGAGGTTTCTCAAACAACACTACAAGGTGTATAGGTTACTTAGTACCATGTTACTGTGCAGAGTTGTGTAATTTTTACAAGTTTATACTTCTGTATTTAGAGTAGTTCACATTTTTCCAGATAGTGTAATAAGATGCATTTAACACTTCTGTTTTTATGACCTACAATTTGTGAAGGTCTGGAGAACAGGACATTTCTCCAATTATGACCAGGGCAATGTAAAATCCAACGAAGATGGGCCTGTATTACTTGCGAGTAAAAAATTTATTGTGTAGTGAGCAACATAATTTTTGAGTATATGTTTTACAGAGACTTCTGTAAGTGTACACTGTCCATAGATTCCTTGCCTTGATCATTGAACAAAATCATTTACAACCTAACTGACAGATTTTTTTTGTCATTTAACTGTCATTATGTAATGTACACTTTCATGTCTTAATAAAATCTATCTATACTTCCTTAAGAATACAAAAATCACTGCTTTGCTCATAAGCTTTTGGTTAAGATCTGTTACTTTGAAATTCCCAGAGGCTAATTCAGATAAAGATGCTGGAAAGTTCTCTACATTGTTTTTATTTGCTTTGATTGTGATGGTTGATTGTAAACAAGAATGTAACATGGAGATCCAGCCACCAAACATTGACCAAACCATGCCAGAAACAGCTTACAGACATTGTGAATTGACTAATTTGAGTGACATAATCCAGGCATATTGTGTGGTAGAAGGAGGGTTACAATCCAATTTTGAGCAGCAATATTTTACAGCCTTACCTGACTGAAAGATTTTAAGGCCAAAAGGAACCATTAGATCATCTAGTCATATAGTCCTTCATTTTACAGGACACTATATTTCTTCCATATTTTCTAAAGATATTTTCTGAAAAGATGCCCAGCTTTGACTTGAGAGAATCAGGTAATGAACATTCCCTTTGTGAGTTTGTTCCAGGTGTTATTTACTTATGCTTTTAATTTTTTTATCTTATTTCTATTTTGAGTTTTCCTGCCTTTCCTTTCTAACCACTGGTTTCTGTCTTTCCCTGCTAGATTAAAGACTTCTCTAGTACACTGTGAGGGAGCTTATACACTGCAACCAAGCTACCTGCCATCTTTTTTTTGGGTTTGTTTTGGTTTGGTTTTTTTTTTTTTTTTTTTTTTTTTTTGCTAAGATAAACAGACTGATATTTTTAAGTCCTCATTCACCTAAATTTTCTGCAGCCTGAGATAATTTTGCAGCTTTTTTTTCCTATATAATCTCCACTTTTTTTCAGTGACATTTAAAAATGAACTGTGTGCAGTATGCAGAACAGGAGTCAGTTTGCCAGTATCAGTCTCACCAGTGTTATCTGGAGGCAGAAAATCACCACTGCTTTTTATTACTACTCCTCCTTGCTTGTTCCTTCTAGGTTTGATTAAACCATGTAGTGTCTATATTTTACTGGGAATTAATTATTTTTCTTCTATTATGATCCAAAGTTTCTTTTTTCAGATTTTCTATTTTGAGGAAATACCTTTTCATTGTGCAACACATACTGAATTTGGCTTTGAGTGATGTAGAAGGAAAGAATTTTTGTTCCTTTGTAAAATAATTTTTTTTCCATTCCTGCTCTGTTCCCCTTTGCCTTTGTCTGTGAGGTTTGTGTAACCTTCATGGGCTTTTGTTCTAATGTAATACATAGTTCTGAATCACACTTAGAAACGTGGGGGTTTACATTATTTAATCCTTGAAGCAGCCCCTGTTTAATAAGAAATCTTTATTGCCAGTTGCTTTTGCAACTAATCAATTATCTAATTATCTGTCCTTCTAGCAGATGCTTTGTTGTACTGCTTATCATTTATTTGCAAATCAAAGGAAAAGAGATGTTAAGTCAAAAGCCTCATAAAAATTTTATCTGTGCAGTAAATTTACCAAGCAAAGTTCTAATTTCACCAAAGATTGAATCTGATTTGGTTTACAAGAGCTTTCTTTTTCCATTTAGATGGTATAAATTGACCTATTTTCATTTAATTTTTATTCCATGCTTGTTTTTCTGTCTCTTCCTTGTATGACATAAACATCCATGATTTCCCACTGGAGAAATCTTTAATTTCTGATCCCTTTAGAATGGCTTTGATTGCTAATTAATATAATAGCAGTAAGAAAAGTCCAGAAATCCTTCAGCCAGCTTACTCAAAATGTGTGGATAAAGTTATATAGGCCTGCAAAACTACAAGATTCTCTTTAACATTGTCCTCAGATAGCAATAGATTTCATTGGATCCCTGTAAAATGTTTTAAGTAAAGCATTATGTTTCTTTCCAATCCCTGAAAAGAAGTATTTGCTTTATTTTTTCCGTATCATAATTTACAATTTACAATATCCTTTGTTGAAATATTCATGACATTTCTTTATTCCTTGTGTACCTTAAAAGCGGATTATTTTTTCCCTTAAGTTATTTCAGCAACAGTTTTTCCCCCACATCTTATCTTCTCATGTAAGTATATTTCCCATTTACTTTCGTCTTATTTTCCACATTTTTCATCTTTCAGTTCTTATTGGTGTTTTTATGAGTTCAGTCTTTCCTATTCATTGTAGCACAATCTTAAGTCTATAATTGAAGAAATTGGGGCTCTAGGGGTCAGTTTTGCTCATTACACAGTTGAATTCAACAATAGGTCCAATCCATCTGTGTGCTGATTCAGGATACAGGTATGTAATGCATGGGTACAAAATTCGCATAGAGTTTGCACAGACCGTGCATTTTCTGACTCACATTTCTTGATAGGAAGTACAGTTTTTCAGTCTGCTTTTTTAAAGAAAATGAAAATAGAAAAAAGCCTCCGAACGTGTGTTGCTGGGGCTGATAGTGGCGCAGAAATAAGTAGTCAGTAGGTGTAGAACCAGTGCAGTCTCCAGAAAGACATGTCAGCAGAGCTGTGGGACACTGAAGTGCACTCTGTGGGTCACACCCTACAGCTCAGACGTAGGAAGCACAGCCTGACTCTTCATCCATGATTTTTCCATGCTTTTCTCAGGTGCTACTGTCAACATGGCAATAGTAAACTGCAAGAACCTAGCTGGCCCTTTCAGGACACAGACTTTCATTAGATCTTGGAAAGTGTCCTTCATTGAATTTGTGTTCTTATTGCCTGTTTCAGCTGAACCTGTTTTTCTACTCCTTCTGCTTCTTCCATACACTCTTTTTCTTGTCCTTTCCAGCTTCTTATCTTGTTGAAGACTTCTTAGACAAATTTCTTTCTCTGACAGTCAAAGCTTTTAATGCACTGGGTGTCCAGTTTCCCCTCATGTTTATGATAGTTTGCTACTTTGATCTCAGACTTCTTCCTTCACCCAAAATGATACTGTTCCCAAATTGTATTGTTCTTAATACTTATCTCCTCACTCTGGAGTCAATATCTGTTTTCCTACTCTGTCTTTCTCTGCAGAACCTTCTCATTATCTCTGATTTAAATTGTAGTTCAGTGGTTTTTTGCACACTGGCAGGGGGGCAGAAAGTGTACAAGAGCCGGAGTCCATGAAGATCTGAATAGACTATGGCAGAGGGGATTTTGTGCTTAGATGGGGAATGTTCTGCTTAGAACATGTGTTTGTTGACAGTCTTTGAAAAACCCTCATCGGTCTCCATACTCTTAAAAATTACTAGGGTTTTTCCTCCCCCCCTCTGTCAGAGAAAGTGAAGGTGGGAAGCAAAATGAGTAAAATTAAGGCAAAGGACTGGTCGTGCTGTATTTCACTTCTTCTCCACCAACATTCTTGTGGAAAGCATTCTAAGACTTTGAAATATTATTGGAGGGGACGAGATAGTCCCAAAAATTCTTTTTTTGAATTAATGGCCTAAACCAGCCAAAGATTACCCTTCTGTGTATGGAAATAAACCTGCCAAAAGAGTGCAAGGTTTTTTTTTTTAAATTTGTAAACACAGCAGCAGGTATGAAATAGTTTCTTTAGCCATTTGCTGGGGTTCGTGTTTAGGATTGTGTAATGATTGGTTTACCCCGACTCCCCTGTTTGTTCTATCTAAATGGTTTACCCTCGGGTACCTCCTCCCGGTTTGTCAATCTCGTGTCTCCTCCGCCCCTTGGTGGTGCAATTCACTGAGGGGATTGCATCAGCCTCCCTTGCCCCTCCCTGGGACCCCTGTCTATCACCCTGGACCACGCCTAGAAGTCCAGAAAGATCTATGGAGATTCCTGGGTGATTGGCTGATGGTCCTGGGCTCCACCCCCAGTTTGTGGTAACTGGTTAACATGTTGATGTCTGGTAAATATACCTGTGTTCTGATTGGTTGATGTTTGAGGTATTTAAGCCACCACTCAGAGTCCCTCAGGGCTCTTGAGGGCTGGCTTGTTGGAGATTAAAGCCTGACATTGCCCCCCTTAAGAGTTACTCCCTTTTTTCTTGCGATCTTTGTGGGTAGTTTCTACTTGGAACCCTGAGAGGGTGGTGTTTCTGAATCCACTGGAGTTTGCTGTGGGTTGCGCTGCCTCTGCTGGCCAGCCGGACAAAACCCAGAGACCCAAGAAGTGAACCCACAGCCATTGAAATCATTGCCATGTAATTTAACTAGAATGTCTGATTTTATTTAGAACAGATGAATACTGTAAAAATTGAGGAAAAATGCCTACCATCTTGTTTATATCCATGCTCTACTAGTAGCTTGTAAGTCACTGCATGGCAGTCCATGCTTTGTGATAAAAATTTATAAGGTAACCTAATCTGTAAGGTTGTTGATTTTTAACAAACAAAAAGTAATAAATTTGAGAATACCTATTTTGGACTAAGAATGCGAATCACAATGTCATGTATTATATATTCATGATCTGTGGAGATACACTTTAATTGTGCTTCTCTTTGGAAGATTATTCTTAAAACCCACTAAATTTAGGATTACAAGAGTAGATCTCAAAAGCATTTAGCAATCTGTAATAGGACTGACAGTAATGCATAAACATGATAGCTGCCTATTTCACAGCTTATGCTCAGGTTCTACCTTTATAACTCAATACTTTTCAAACTGTGATGCATCTTTAGGCATTTAAATATTTCTGAATACCTGGATCACAAACACTTAAAAGCAACAGACTGAAATGTCAGATTTTAAATGGATATGGCTTTCAGGGCTCTAGAAAATTTATGTTTCAGATTTCTAAAAATTGAGCAAGTAATAAAAGTACAAATAACTTATGAGCAATTGAAAGAGACCATCACAGAAAATTAGGAGCTCTATAAAGTGTAATAAAATATTGAATGCAATAATGTCTTTTTTATTTAACAGTTGTTCTTGGCTGAGACTTTAGGTATCAATTTATGAAAAGCATTGGCTTCATTTTATGAAATCATAGAAGTGTTTGTAATTCACATTGGGATATTTAGTGATAATAATGGAGAGATAAAGTAGGAAGTGAGTCACCTGTATACATGCATGTGGGTGGATTTTTGTGAACATACATGCATATATGTGAAGAATTGGGTGTGCCATGCAAAATAAAAGATGAATTTTTGTGTCCTAATAAGAAGGAAGTGAGAAATGTAAAGAAAATTTCGACAGATTTCAGGTAGAAAGTTTATTGTTTCCCCTTTCTGTCTCAAAACCAATTGTCACCCTTCCCCAAATTTTTTCTTAGTTCCCTTCTATCACACAGATGCCCTCTTTCTTCCACAGCTTTTTCACTGCCTCCTCTACAATGATTTGGTAATATGAAAATTGACAAGACTGGAAGGGATAAAAAATGAGAAAATGAAAGAGTTCCTCACATTTTTGTCAAGCCAAAGAGTAGTCAGCACATATTGCAGCCCTGTTAGTAGATGAAAGAAATGGTGCAATTTAGAGATAGCAGAGGGACTCCCCAATCCCTTCAGAGAAGGGGATTACAGGGCTCTTTCCAGGGACGCAGCTGAACACCTCTGTGCTGAAAGGTCTCTGCACTTAGACTGCAGTTCCATTAACCTGCATTAATAATCTTCCCCACTGAAGCTTTTAATTTTCAGACATTTTAAATATCATGTAATCTCCTTTTTACTAGTCTTCTCTGTGACACCAACATTCGATTCCATGTTCTGCGGTGCTTGCAGTTTGCACAAACTAAGATGTGAAGTAGATTTCACAAGGTGTAGAAAGTGTCCACAGCTCAGAAAAATGAAGACAGCTTGTACTTTTGTTACAATGATAGATTGTAAGAGATATTAGAACAGTAATGGGTAATGCATTGCAGGGTTTGTCTTACCCTTTAAGAAACTGATCTGTTTATTCATCCAGAATTACAACATTTTCTATTAGTTATGCTTTGCTTTGTCAAGTCCTATTGTTTCAGTTAAAAAAAATCTCACAAAGAATCCAAAACCAACCAACCAAAAAAAAAAAAAAGAAAAAAACAAGCCAAAACAAACAACCAACAAACACCAACAAATTGCCATAATAAAATGAGGCCAAATAGAGTTTAAAAAAAACTCATAGATTGTTACTCTTGCCACATTAGAAAGTGGAAAAAGACAGAAATATTTCTTTATGGTTCTCTTAAGAAGGCTTATTTAAACTGTTTAGGTACAAATTAGTGTGTTTTGGAAAGCTTATTTCATGTAAGCTTTTTTAAAGTACTTTCTGTATAATAAACTTGCCAAACAACTGTGATGCAGAATAATGCCTACTTTCCTTACGTTTTTCTGTAAGTACTACATTTGTCCATACAGATGTCCAATTTTTCTGAAAATTGTCATTAAAAGGTGTAACTCTATTCAAACAAATATTAGAACTACATAATTGTGTACTTGTTGTTCCAACTGAGTTTCTTTTAATGTTAATAACATTGTCTAACAGAGGAAAACATTCATATTGTTGCAATTAATCTGTGACAGCATTTCGATGGATAAAAAGGATTTAAGGAATTCAAAAGACAAAAAGAAAACGTGACACAAAAGAAAAGATAGCCTACTGTCTTGATTTGGAAAGACAGATGTCTGCCGGGGAGAAGCTGGAGCCTCCCTTGGAATGGAGAATGGAAACCTCCTCCCTCTGAATTATTGTAATTTTGAAATTAAGGGACTCTCAGTCAGAGGTATGGGGATAGAAATAACAGCTCTTTACTAGTATGTATAACAACATACTACAGGATTAGTGATTAAACAGAATCAGGAATCTTGGGGGTCTTTGCTTCTCAAAGCCCAGAGAGCAGTCTGATCCCGGCACCCCTGCAGGACTCAGGAGCACCAAGCTGGAACAGCAGGAATGATCAGGAATACCGGACTGGTGGATGAGATGTATCAGAAGCTCTGCAGTTGTAGTTGGAACGGCAGGAATAAATAGAAATCTTGGGTTGGTGGGTGAGATGTATTGGAAGCTCCGTGGCGGAAGCTGGAACTGCGGGATGTCCCTGCAGGGCCGGGCAGGGCAGAGCAGTGTTGAAGGAGCGGCAGCGGGACAGGGCCGGCCTGGCTCCAGCAGGGCAGCAGATGGTGAGCTCTGAAATCCTGGGCACATGAGCCAATGGTGGTAGATTTCCTAGGACTGGACTTGGTGGTGACAGTAAGCAACAGCTTCGCCCTCTCTCTGCCGATGCTGAGAGTGAGAGAGCACAGCTGCCCCCAGCCTTGTCCTTTACCTACCCCCAAAAGCAGCGGTANTATTTTCCCTACCGCCCAAAAAAACTTCCCAGAGACAAAAGAAGAGTAGCCAGGTGCTACACTCCTCTCCTCTGGCCTTATTTTTTTTTTTAATTTTTTTTTTATTTGCTCAAGTACTGATAAGTATATAATAGTTTCCTAGCAACTTATGGGAAGATATTCTGTAAGTAAAAAAGAAACAAATCTAACCCCCAACACCTACTTATAAGTATTTTTGCAACTGTGGACCTGAAGTGAATAAAATAAACAAAATAAAAGGGAAAACTAATTTTAGATATTCTTCTGAAGTGAAAATCTGGATGAGACATTTTCTTTTCTTTCCTTCCCCGCAGCAATCTGAACTTCAGATCAGAGACTACTTCTATCTTAAAGATGCAGGATATCCTCATGATTTAAGAAAAAAA
>VWYE01017511.1:29689-57228 GCA_013398995.1 Alaudala cheleensis | reverse complement strand
TTGAAAGACAGGTGTCTGCTAGGGAAGGCAGGAGCCTCCCTTGGAATGGAGAATGGAAACCTCCTCCCTCTGAATTATTGTAATTTTGAAATTAAGGGACTCTCAGTCAGAGGTATGGGGATAGAAATAACAGCTCTTTACTAGTATGTATAACAACATACTACAGGATTAGTGATTAAACAGAATCAGGAATCTTGGGGGTCTTTGCTTCTCAAAGCCCAGAGAGCAGTCTGATCCCGGCACCCCTGCAGGACTCAGGAGCACCAAGCTGGAACAGCAGGAATGATCAGGAATACCGGACTGGTGGATGAGATGTATCAGAAGCTCTGCAGTTGTAGTTGGAACGGCAGGAATAAATAGAAATCTTGGGTTGGTGGGTGAGATGTATTGGAAGCTCCGTGGCGGAAGCTGGAACTGCGGGATGTCCCTGCAGGGCCGGGCAGGGCAGAGCAGTGTTGAAGGAGCGGCAGCGGGACAGGGCCGGCCTGGCTCCAGCAGGGCAGCAGATGGTGAGCTCTGAAATCCTGGGCACATGAGCCAATGGTGGTAGATTTCCTAGGACTGGACTTGGTGGTGACAGTAAGCAACAGCTTCGCCCTCTCTCTGCCGATGCTGAGAGTGAGAGAGCACAGCTGCCCCCAGCCTTGTCCTTTACCTACCCCCAAAAGCAGCGGTATTTTCCCTACCTCCCAGAGAAACTTCCCAGAGACAAAAGAAGAGTAGCCAGGTGCTACACTCCTCTCCTCTGGCCTTATTTTTTTTTTTAATTTTTTTTTTATTTGCTCAAGTACTGATAAGTATATAATAGTTTCCTAGCAACTTATGGGAAGATATTCTGTAAGTAAAAAAGAAACAAATCTAACCCCCAACACCTACTTATAAGTATTTTTGCAACTGTGGACCTGAAGTGAATAAAATAAACAAAATAAAAGGGAAAACTAATTTTAGATATTCTTCTGAAGTGAAAATCTGGATGAGACATTTTCTTTTCTTTCCTTCCCCGCAGCAATCTGAACTTCAGATCAGAGACTACTTCTATCTTAAAGATGCAGGATATCCTCATGATTTAAGAAAAAAATTCAAACAGATGGCTGGGTAGAGCAGTCCTCAACATTGCTCTTTTAAGGCACTAACACAGTGACTGAGGAAAGTATCTTGTCTGACAGTATCTCAGGAGCTTGTCTGACAGCTGCCTCAGGATTCTCGGGAAGACAATTCTCGCCATGATTTTTTTTATTCATTTACTTCACACCTCTCTAAGGAAAACATTATTGCCTCAGTGTTTATAATCCAATATGCAAGTATGCAACAGAACATAGACCTCCTCCATGTTTTTTTCTAGAAATTACAAATAAATATGATTAAAAGTGCAATCCAAATAAGGTAGAAAAATAGGGTTAGCTTTGGCTTTGTTACCTGTGGATCTAAATTTGAGTCAGACATTATCAGTCATTTTATTTTCAACCTCCTGAAGCATTAGAGGGTGAAGTACTCCCATGAGGAAAATGCAGACAGGAAATTCATTCTACAGTTCCTCATTATGGCAAGAACCTCAAGGCAATTCTGACATTGCTGCTGTCCCCTGGCATTCATGAGGCAGTGGGTTATGGCCAATTAATCCATCTAGTCTTGACACCTTTTGTTCTGCTACCAGCCTGCTCCCATCATGTGAAGTTCCATCTGCAGTGCTCATGAAAGTATATATACTTTCCTAAAGACTCATGCTCAGGATGTCTTTGGCTTAAATAGCACCAGGTTTGTTGTGAGAACTCCTTATGTTACCTTATGAATCCTCAGCATACTGTCTAGATCTCCCTGTGGACAGTATTTACAAATTTTATTGTTACAACTGTGTGCTTCTTTGATTAAATAAACAAGTTCACAATCATTTTAATTGCAAGTTCATCCTGCAGGCTGCTATTTATTATGAATGGAGAAACCACACAGATTTCGTAAGGCTGAAGGACAAGCTGAGGGCAGTCTGTTGTAAGCAGTGGAGGAAGAAGCTGAGAGGCAGCTGATTTTGCTGTAATCACTGATTAGACTCTTTTTTACCTTTGTGCATCCGTCTGTGAAATACTAAGTGGAGGTTGATTTGCTATTCCTATGTCTTTTTAAACCTCACTCGTGGCTGGCAAAATTCAAATTTGTAACCTTTTAGCAAAATTCTAAAAATTCAACACTACTGCTGATGCTTTCAAAAAGAGCTGGTTATTTTCTCAGCTGATTGAATTTTGTCACCTCACATGTCAATCCCTTGAAAATGTTTTTTGGTCTGTTAAATCATAATACATACTACAGTGACTGAACTGTAGTACATCCCAGAAAGACAGCTGCAAGCCTACAGCTATGTTTTAAAGGGCATTTCACATCCCCTGTGTTATCACAGTTAATTACAGGAAGACTCACTAGTTCGAATTCTGTCTTTAATGTGATCCTATTTGAAATTCTGACTTGGAAGAGGACCCTTTGAGAAAGACAATCTATAAACTCAGAGCCAAGACTTTCACTGCATATAAAATGAGTCCCCTCACTGGTCATGAAGTTTAAAGTTCATGAGAAAGAAATTACATGAGTGAGTAAGAAATTACAAATACGACACAAAAAAGAAAACCTTGTGACAATGTAACAATATCATTTTATGTCTTAGGGTAAATTTTGCAGTCTTTTTCTAGGGAAGATCCCCATCTTGTTCAGCAAGTCAGGTAAATTAGTCCTCTTTCAGCTATTATTGCCAACATTTCAGAAATATGTTTCAGATATATTTAAGCATGTGACTAACTAAATAACAATGAAAATGTAAACATTTGTATTTATGCATTGTTTTTTACAAAAATAGCAGTGAGGCAGGCTGAACCAAGAGCGGCTCTGCTCTTCACAGGCTACCACGAGGCTTAACAGCTTTTTAGGGAAAACAGCTACCTGTGTGTCCTTTGCTCCTCTCATTCAGTGTGGAAAGCAAGAAGAATTCAGATGCATTTTGACTGGCTGTATTTTATCATCTTTGTGCAATCACAAGAAAACTGAGCTCCCAGAATTGTGCAGTATGGGAACAGCTCTCACAGTCTCTTTACCCCATCACCAAACTGCAAGCTTTCAGCTGAAACATTCCCTGAAAATTGTGCTCAACATCATGCTCTTGATCATCTGTGATGCTTGTAAATAATAAATAAGTTATTAGGTATACCTAATAGTAATAAATGTCAGTGACTAGTCCTTGATCAGTTGATCCTTAACTAAGATATATTTCCTGTTACCCATGAATCAACTGTGTGACTTCAGGTATAAAACATCTAACAGAGACAATAGCAGCATCAGTGTTTCTCCCTAAAACATTTTGCTATCTGCACCAGAAAAAAACATGCAAACTGTTTCACATCTTCAGTGGCCTTAAAGTAGTTCATAAAAGCCTATTGAAAGCCAGGTATGCAATATCCCTTTTGGTATGAACACCATCAGTAAGAACACATGCTTATGTCCTGGGAACCAAGTGCTCCAGCATGCAGGGCATAGCTACATTTATCTGGCAGTGCAACTTTAATGGAGTCCAGCAGCTTCTAGCTGAGAGCAAAGCAGGCAGCATTAGCCCATTGCAGCAGAGCTCCCACCTGTCTTAAAATATGCAGTAGCTGAATGTCAAGTATTACACCTTTGTGACCAAGCATGCACAGAATAATTTGAAATTAAGCTGAAGCACAGGTAACTACATACAACTCAGTATAAAAAAAACATTAGTGTATACTGTAAATATATCAATGCAAACTATCAGTCTTCACGATTTGATAAAAACTAAAAAACAGTGGTCATGCAGCTGTTATTTGCTGCTTTAATCTGATCTAGGATAGTTAAAGTGTAAAAAATTGAGCAACATTTATCAGAAAAAAGAATTCACTTATTTGTGTCTAGTTCCTAATCGTTTCAATAGTCACTGGGTGTTTTTAGTGCTGTAAGAAATGCACTATATCCGAGCTACATGTCATTCTTAATTTAATTAATTAAGAATTAATTTGACTGTGCCCAGAGGAGGGTGGGGAAGGGGAAGAAGACTGAAAAGAATCTTTGCATGAATGATCTCATTGGTGCACCAGGACATTGCTTAAAATAGTCATCATGCCCGTGACAAGTAGATTATATTGATTTTTGGAAATCCTTTCTTTGGTAAAAGTATTTTGACATCCTGAAGATTCATCATCAGCATAGGCAAAATTTATCTATAGTTTGTCAGTGGCATACAAGCAACATTTTGCATTTAAGGCTTAACTTTAAGACTTAACATTTTAAATTTAATTCTTAAGTGTTGTGTGTGTTACCCTGAGAAATAATTTCTGCTAATTGACCCTGATGAGCATAGAAAAAGTTATGAGATCAATAATATTTAGATACTTATCTGCCTACCACAATCTGTGCTGAATTTGAGAACAGTATTTTCCAAGACATTTTTTTTAACTGTGAAAAAAAATTGCCAAAGAAGATAAACAATCTTTAAATCAGAAAATAGTTTCTTTCCTGCTGTCTTATAAAACAACAACATATAGTCTAGACAAGTGTGCTTTCTGAATTGCTAATAGGAAAATTTTTATGCATTGGACTGAAAGTTATGACACTTGATTTGGGTAAGCATGTTTAAATAACTTTGCCTTCTAGAAATAAAACAAAGCACATAATATTAAGTAATTATTTTTGCCAGATGGGTGGGAAAACATTACAAAAATTACAGAAATTCAGTTGTTAACCTAAAAAAATAAGCAGGAAAGTGTAAAGTATAAATAGAAAATAAAATTTGGAGGAGACATACATGTCATCAGAAGCTTAAACCTAGAATTTGAAGCCCAGCTGTGAATATCAGTGAGACACCTTAAAGGCTGATCAAAAATTTGACAGAAAGTTAATCAATATTTCAGTAATGTTGAATTTAAGACTAAATTATTATTGGTAGCTCACTGGGACAGGGCAGAATGGACTGCATGGCTCAGCATGTGACCCTGGCAACTAAAAATGCCACAGGATCATCTTCAAAGAGCTGCAAGATGCTGAATGGTTGCATGATACTCAAGGGCTACTAAAGATTAAAAAACAGAGGTCATTGTTTGATAACAAACTCAGGCTGTAAAATACTGCTCACAGCAAGATACCTTGGAAAGAGTCCTAGCATGTCCTAGTCCCTCAGCTTTGTCCAAGAACTGTCCGTCCATTGACAGCTGATAAACATCCAAATAGAGCTGTGTTCTAAAGGGTTACCAGGATGACTAAACGTGGCCCAGCGTTTGGGGGCTCTGGCCTCTCTGGTATTGGAAGTCCACTCTGATGAGTTCCCAGGTATTGTGTTGAAAGAAAGAATTATTCAGCCATCTACTATTACTGTATTTCCTATATGCCTGTATTATAGTTCCTGTATTTCTAAAAGGATAAAAATGTTTTAGGCACAATATTGAATGCTTTTGTTTATTCAGAAATAGAAATATTAACATTATTGCTGCAGTTAGTTCTCTAAATATTGCATTTTATCTGAATTACAAACCACGACAGGGATATGACACTGAATTAATTAAAAAAGTGCAGAGCAGTTCAAAGGTCTTGAAGAAATTATGTTTAAGCAATATAATGCTACTCAATCAAATTGTAAAGAAGGTAAATCTTCCCATTAGGATTTTGTAATTCAAGCATGGCATAAAATAAATTATTATCTTTTCCTGTGTTTGTGGATGTTTTGATATATAATACATAATGCATAACGTATTTTCAAAGAGTTTTCTCAATATTTATCTAACATATATGTGTGATAGCTAATTTGGAAACTTAATTAATTGTTTTGATTAAATAAAATTATTTATTTTTATTTCAGTTACAACTTTCTGTTCAGAGAATGATCTTTTGCTTAACATAAGAAAACTCATATCCTGCAAACCTGCATTATTTAGTACTTTCCATCTTTCAATGTATTATTTAACTTTCAACAACAGACCTGAGGACATAATCCAACAAAACAGTAGCCAAGCAAACTCATCCTTTTTCTGTCTAAAATTCTGGATAAATTGTACTCATTATTTGTGGTCTTTATTTTAAGAATAATGAACTGTGAATGCTAGCTTCAGATAATGAACTGAGTTTATTGCTATAAGAAAGCAAAACAAAAGATAAAAGAATAATACTTCAGCTTTCATTCAGGATATTCTGCATGTACATCTCTCTTGCAGATGGTAAGTAAATCAAACAAAAGTTAAAGAATATGGCTAAACATAACACTTTTAATACTTCCAAGCCAATTCAACTAGGTAATCAGTGTCAATTACTACTTTTGATAATGGAAAACAACAGCTAAAGTAAAAAAATTAATACAACTCTGGAATGTATGTTTAACAGAAGAATAATGCTTACTACATGCGCTTAAATATCTGTAATCATAGCAGTGAAATTATTTGTGGCATAAAACTTTGCTTACAGTATAAAGTAATTTATATAGTTGCCCGAAACATATATGCATACATGCTCATTTTTCAAAATTGTGATTTCTTTTATTAAGTAAATTTGTAAGTGATTTAAAAATACAGGGGCATGAGTTACAAGAAAATTTGAATTCAAATCAATAAATAATTCACACAGTTGATGTTTCATCACTGATTTTCAAGCCTATAGAATACAAAACCCAGTAAGTATTTCTATCCCCTCAGGAAAAATAACCTAACTATATCACAAACTACTGTTATCAGTTTAGCAACAAAAACAAGTATGTGCTGAAAGCAGCATTGCCTGTTTCTTCAGAATTTTATTTTAAAGGCATAAATAACTCAGATACAGAGAAATGTGATTTTCACTCAAATTAATATTGACCAAATTACACTCAATTTGATATTTTTAGATATATTTATAAACTTTCCTTATTTTTAAAACATTATACTTGGGGTAGATTGCAGAGGGCCTCTGGGAACTTTTGGGAGTTTTCTTCCTGTTCTTTTCCTTCTTTGCCTGATTTTCTCTCACTTAACTACTGTGGGAATTCCAGGCCCAGAAAATTCTCAGATCCTCATACATGCAGGCTCAAATGCAGCAGAGAATACAGGGTTCAACCTGAGACGTTGGAAAAGGCTTCCAAATTTAGAGAGCATAAGTAAGAATGTGGGTTTGTAGTTTAAGCAACAACATATTAAGCTAGGAAGTGGAAAGTTTCAGAGTTTAAAGTTTAAGATATAGAAGTTCTTATAAATATAATAAGAAGTTTTAGGGTGCAGCAAATAGTTTATGTGTCACTATATGACTGGAAAAAAAAAGTCCCCATTGCACCAGGATGTGTGATGCAGTTTAATTACCCATTGATATGAAAGTTAAAACAGTATGTGTGGCAGTAGTTTATTGGCTAATAAACCTATAAAATCCCTTGTAACCTGTGGTCTTGTGACCACTGACCATGAACTCCTGGTGTATGCGGTGAAGATGTTCTCACTCCTTGAGACTGAAGCAGTAAATCATGTTTTAAGATGTCTCTCAGTGGTCCCATCTCTCTTAAAATCCCAACACCTACTGCTCACATACTTTAATTTATTCAGGAAAAAAAATCCCCACATTTTTTGTTCAATACAATCTTAAGTTGCATTGCAAATACTTCACACTTTAAAGGCAGATAATTTATTTCAGTGTTTCTGCTGAGATTGAAAACAATGGTGCAATGAAAAACTCTAAAATCCCTAGTGATGAATGAAAAATCAAAAGTATATCAGACCCCTGTGCAGATGCAGAAATCATTCATGTGTAGCAAAATAAACACCATTATTACTCCTTTCTGGTATTGCTATATTATTATATTTTCTAAATGTAAGTCAAGGGATTAAACAACTGAATATAGACATGTTGATTTTAATGTCGGGTTTACCCCTGCAGATTAGAAAATAAAGAAAATTCTTTTTTAATGAACAATCACTATATCATGCAGTAAAGGTTTTTCATAGTTTCGGGCCGTTTATAATAAAAGAAATATATATCAGTGAGAAATGGAAAGCCACAGCATTAAAACCTCTCATAGATCACTGGATTCAATTTGGTCCCACTAACTATAAGGACTTCTTTTTTTCCCACTCTTTGCCCATAGGATCAAAGATTTCAGGAGTTAAGTCATATTTTTTAATAAACATACATGAATATGTACAAATATATACATGTTGTCTTTAAGACTCCAAATAACATATAGATGGGGACCCATTCTTGCTACTTTTCTTTGCTTTTGTCTTTTTTATCATATTATGATTGACCTGACATTTTGCATTGAAAATGTAGATTAAAATCTGCAAGACCAATAACAAGTTAATGAATACCAAAAAGACTTATACAGTAGGTGAAACTTATAGAAAAAAAATTATTAGAGAAAACAATATAACGAGAAGAAAGTAGAGGCTTTTAGGCATATAAGCCCTTTCCAAATCTAAAGTAGACACATCTAAACATTTTTGCCGCAGTTGCTGCAACAGTTACACAGAAGATTACTACTGCTTCTTGGAAGGTGTTGAACTGCACTATGTATAATGTTTTAAAATATGTCTGACATCATGGCTGTATTACAAAGTAGAGCTTGTATTTCTTTGGGTTCATTAATAAGTAAATTTTCACTGAATAATCAGCTCTCTTTCATAAAGCAGGCACTTGGTTATTATGCATTAACATTTTTTTTACTGGGAGCGTAAAGACAGAACTTAAGTAATTTTATACACAAGCAGCATAGCTATCAAATCAAAGCTATTGGATATTTATATTACAATAGCTTTTATGTGCTCAAGTCAGAATTGTCACACTGAGCTAGCTACCAGTCAAACAGAGCACCCTGCTCTCCTAAGATTAGAAATGTAACAGCAAGTAGATATTCTGAAACTACATTGGGTCATAAAGAGTCCAGGTTTCAGTAATTATATGGGAATGGCTTTGTTCCTGCACCAGCATCTTCCTCAGTTCTGGTAGCCTGGAGAAAACCCAAAGCCCACTGAAGCAAAAATATTGGTTCGCTGATTACTTGCTTTATTCTATTCTGCTTTTTGAACTGTTCAGGTTGCAGGTGAATAATTCTGGGTACACCTTTTCTGGAAGACTTGAGTATGTCACTTTGCCACAAATCAAACATCTGTTAGTAACAGAAGAACTGGTCATTACCAGGGATGCTGTGTGCCCCCTGCCTTTGAAACTGACTCGAATAGACCCAGCAGTGTTTTACAAATCAAAAACCTTTGCTAGTGGGAGCATGGTGATCCAGACAGAGCTCTCCAAGAAGCATCAGCTGCCCAGGTCTGTGGCTGCAGGGAGTGTTCAAGCCCTGTGTTAGCACTGGAAGACAATGGAAAAGACACCTCTGTGTGATGTGAACAGCAGATGATCTGCTCTGCCTGGTGGAAGAGCTTGAAGTGGAGAAGGAGACACTGAGAAGTATCAGGAAGAGAGAAACATAGTGGTAAAGTCACACCCTTCCCCCTGAGAGAAATGCAGAGGATGCAAACTCAGCATGGATCAGAGGATCCCGACCCTCTTGCCATCAGACTGAAGGAGGAGACCTGAACTATGGTGGTGAATGGAGACAGGTCCCCATTCACAGAGGTAAAATAATCCCCTCCCAGTCTCCCTTGCCTTCCCAGGAGCCCTTAGAAAATAGGTATGAGAACCCTGGAACTTGGGAGTCAGACAGATTACAGTGGAGAAGAAGGTCCATCTGAGGGGTCTTCCAGATTAGTACAGGCAACCATGATCATTACTACAGGTAACAGGAAAAGAAAGTAGAGGGTGCTTGCCTTCTGATGGAACAGAGGGCTCTCTCTGCTGACCAGACCCAACCCAAAGGGAAGTCTACTACCTCCCTGAAGTAAGGGATACTACCATTAGACTCTCTGGACTAATCAAGCCCACTGATTACTACCCACTGCTGGTTGTGCAGGTCTTCATTGATAACACTGATGAGAAATTTCAGGATAAAAATAACCCTAGGCTACAACAACACCTGTGGCATTACAAGCTGGGACAGAGCGGCTGGAAAGCTGCCTGGTGGAAAAGGATGTGTGGGTGCTGGTCAACACTGTCTGAACACAAGCCAGTTGTGCCCCTGTGGCCAAGAAGGCCAAAGGCATCCTGGTCTGTGTCAGCAACAGTGGGGCAATCTCAGGTTTTTAGGTGTTTTTGCACTCTAAGAGTTGATGAAAAAGTTCAAAAGAGAGCCAAGGTCAGGCAGCTGCTTTGAAGAGTTGTTTATTCTTTTCTTATCTCTAAAAGTTCTCTCAGTCCAGTGTGGTGTTCCCAGGAAGCCAGAAAAGCCGAATCTGACTCTCCTACAATGGCACCTGAACTTTCATAATCTAAACGTTAACAATGTTTTCCTTTAAGTGCCAATAACTGTGACCCCATGTCAGACAGTGAAATCTTACCATAATCCAATCAAGTAAAGAACACAACCACTGCAAAGATGGAGGGGAAGAAGAAGCAGGAAAAGGACAATAGACACACCCTAATTCCTCCATCTTTGCCCCATTCTACCTATATAGTAAAATCTAAAAATTCTATTTTTCACCCTGTGACTAACAAAAATCATACCAATCAAACCCACGTGGACTGCATCTCCTCTTTTAAGCACGGCAGCTTTTTCCAGGGAGTTAGATCAAAGGAATAGGTATTTTTGACTCTTTTGGCTTGTCCCAAGATCCCCGGATCTCCTGTGAGAGTCCTGAGCCTCCTGGGGCACCCAAAAGGGGTGACGTGGGTTCCCACAGGGCAGCAGGACCAAGGAAAGGATTCTTTCCCTATAATGAACGCCATTGTGACCACAACTTGAATCCTGTGTCCAATTCTGGGCCCTTAAATTCTGGAAGGATGTTGATGCTGAAGACAGTTCTGAGAAAGAAACAGCTGGGGGGGTGCATCTAGAGCACAAGTCTGTTGAGGCACAGCTGAGGGGGAAAAAGAGGGTCAGGGTGACCTTATTGTTCTCCACAACTACCTGAAAGAAGATTGCAGCCGGGTGAGGGTTGATGTCTTCTCCCAGGGAGCTAGAGAGAGGGTGAGAGGACATCATATCAAATTGGACCAGGTGAGATTCAGGTCAGGCATGNAATCCTGTGTCCAATTCTGGGCCCTTAAATTCTGGAAGGATGTTGATGCTGAAGACAGTTCTGAGAAAGAAACAGCTGGGGGGGTGCATCTAGAGCACAAGTCTGTTGAGGCACAGCTGAGGGGGAAAAAGAGGGTCAGGGTGACCTTATTGTTCTCCACAACTACCTGAAAGAAGATTGCAGCCGGGTGAGGGTTGATGTCTTCTCCCAGGGAGCTAGAGAGAGGGTGAGAGGACATCATATCAAATTGGACCAGGTGAGATTCAGGTCAGGCATGTAGGAGAAATTTCTTCCTGGAAAGGGTGATTAGACACTGGAATGGGCTGTCCATGGAGGTGGTGAAGTCACTGTCCCCAAGGTGGTTGAGCAAAGACTGTATGTGGCACTCAATACCCTGGTCGAGTTGACATGGTGATATTTGATCATAGGTTGGACTTGATGACCTCAGAGGTCATTTCCAACCTAACAGATTCTGTGATTCTAATAAAGAATTATAGGTTTATGTTCTGAAGTGTCCAGAACATCACTTCTCAGTAGTTTTATATATGACCCTAATTATTCTGATAATAAATTTAGAAGTACCATTCCAACATTTCACAGTAGTTAACAGCAGTAAACTAGTTGCTGTGAAAGAGATACACACACTGCTGTTGCTTTATTTGTCATGCATAGCTGCCTGGGAAAAGATGAATGAAATTAACAAGTGTTTCTTCTGTTGAAAATTACAATTCCCTGCAGTCATGGGGTGTATCCTCTCTTCATCCTTTTAGGCTACTTAAAATGTGAGCATGAAGTTAGTGAAAAATTGTGACAGAATCATGCTGATCCATTTAGCAAAGTTTGGTAAATATGAAGCAGAAGGGTTTTTCCCCCTTTTGGCAGTAGCATGAGCACTACTGACATGGTGTTCAAAATTTACAGTCCTTTTCTCCATTTACTAAGAATTTCTGCTCTTGCAATGTTGCCAAGCAGTTGCAAAGACAAATACATTGGATATTTACTGCAAATGAGTACCTGTTCTGTAGGGACATCTCCATTCATTATACTAGTTCCATCAAAACCCAGCCCCTCAGTCCACAGAGATCTACTCTTCTCGCTAACAGCTTGATGTCTTCTATGCTTCTTTGGATCTTTCAGGTAGTATTTTGCTGTAGGCAACATGGATTAGAAAAAAAAAAAATTAAAAAAACTAATCAAAGAAAAAAAGTTTTCAGTTTACTTTTGGAAAGTTGAAACTGCAAAAAAAAGTTGTATACTAATTTTAAAAAAGAAAAAAAGGCAGATTAGAGTTTTTAAAATGCACCAGTTTTTTTATACTCCGATGTTTCATTGATTTGCAGATTTCTCCCAAGCATTCACTCTGTGAAACAAACCACAAAGGTGTTAGAAGTATGGTGAACATGTACAGAATCTGAAAGGATGAAAGACATTTGAAAAGAGGGTCATTAGAGCCTGCCCACCTTCTTTCAAGAGGGAAACTGGCTAAGTCTGTGATCTGTGTTTCTTGAAGTTTTATTTTCAATTTCTAAGGGGATTCAGAAGAGAAAAATTAGACATTCACCTTAGTGAACAACAACAACAAATTTACAGTCATATTTTTTGTTTGTAGCATTATGACAGCTAGATGTGAGTATCAGACCAGGATTCCTTGTAGTTGCTGGGCATGTGTCCCTAAAGCAAACCTTACAGTTGTGAAGCGCTTAATGTCTCAGCAAAAGTAATGATAGTATTATATCTAAATGGCCAGCCATGGAAGACAAATCGAATAATGATCATTTATGGACACAGTTTGCACCTTAAGTTTTCACTTCTCTTAATTCTGCTTTCATTAGTAAAAGTAAGCAACAATTGAACAAGTCACAGGCAAAAAGAAAAGCAACTGGCCCAGTCAAATTGAGGGCCGTCCTGCAATTTATCTTGTTTCAGAGAGTAGCTAGTCACTTATGAATGGGGAAGAGTAAAAGGAATGAGTGTAAAAATGCTTACCCAGATTATTTTTTTGGTCTTCAACAATTCAACTCAGCAATTTCCTAATGTGGTCCCATGGTGTTAATGGATTGTGTGGATTATTCTTTCGTAAAAATTTTAGCTTTTTTTTTTTTTTACACACATAAGCTTGTGGCTTCCAAACAATTGTGAAGCAAGAAATTCTCCAGAGGTGGTACCTGTCCTGCATAGTGAAAGGAACTGTTGTTAAAAAGAGACTTGAAAAGAGAGTAAGGTCATGTATTGGGAAGAGGTGTGAAGCAGGCAAATAAGTGGGAAGACTGGCCACAGTCTTTAATGGCATAGCATCTTCCAGAATAATCAGACAGTGAGGAGGTGATAACAAAACAAGCACTTGCACTGATGACTGCAAAGCTTTGTAGACCTCTATTATTTTTCCAATGGGGTTAAACTCAATCTTTTTGTGTTGCTTCTGTATATGGCTGCAAAATGGAGAGAAAGCATAGAAAGCATATTGCAGCTCCAGTGACTGCTCCTGCTGGTGTTTTATCTATAACATGCCCCTCTCTGGAGTCTGTAATTTCAGATTTCGCTGGACGGACTCAGTCGCTTTGCAACCCTGCAACTCTCAGGCAGAAAGAATCAGTGGAGAAACTTGCAAGAGGGCAATTTCCCTCTGGCAAATATAAACTTCTACTTCTGTCATCCCTGCTGGTTTTGCTGACAAAAATTCTTCTAGGCTGCAAGAGCAGAAGAGCAAGTGGAAAAATACCTCCTAGAGTCAGAATCCTTTCTGATAACTAAGGCAGAGTGTACATGTGTGACTTTTTTCACAGGTCTGTTTAAAGCATGCAGAATGTTTAAAATTTAAATGATTCAATGCTACGAAAATTGAAGTCAGTCAAAGTAAACAGCTAGCAGGGTGGGGATCTTTCCTGCCAGCTGGAGAAACAACCAGCACTCATTTTTTGTTCAGCTTTACAGCACCATCCAGTATTGTCAGCATCACTGCCATAGCTGGGACATGACAACCTGTTCGGGAGTTAGATGTGTTTCTTTTTCCCCAGAAGTTGCTAGGAAACTAACTATTAAGTACTTATCAGTACTTAAGCAAAAGACAAAAAAGGTGGCAAGGGAAGAGGAAGGTGAACCTTGTTACACCTGTTTTGTCTGTGGGACGTTTCCCTCAGCAGGGGGAGATAATGTGAGTTTTTGGGGGCAGGTAAAGGATGACGGCTAGGGCGGACAGTCACTCTGGCTCTCGGGATTTGGGGAGAGAGGACACAGCCAGGCTGCTCTGCTTGCTGCGGGAGGAGTTCACCGTCACCACCAAAGTCCAGTCCTGAGAGATCTGCCACCATCTGCTCGTGTGCCCAGGAATTCTGAGCTTGCCTCATCCTCCTGTTGGAGCTGGGCCCGCTCTCTCCTGCCACCACAGCTTCTCCAGCCCTGCTTTGAGGCTTTTGGCTACGCTGTGACCCCTGCTCCACCAGGACATCCCTGCTGCCGTTCCAGCCACCACCGCAGAACTTCTGATCTGCCTCATCACTAGCCTGGGATCTTCCACCATTCCAGCTTGGTGCCTCAGAGCCACCGGGATCAGACTGCCCTGGGCTTTGTGGAGCAAAGCCCCTCGAGGTTCTTGGTTCTGTTTATTATTAATGCCGTAGCTGTTTGTTTGTTTGCTTTATTATACATATCAGGAAAGAATTGTTATTCTTACCCCCATACGTCTGCCTGAGAGCCCCTTTAATTTTATAAATTATAATAATCCGGAGAGAGGGGTTTTGAATTCTCCATTCCAAGGGATGCTCTGGCTTTTCCCTGGCAGATAACTGTCTTTCAAACCAAGACACAACCTTTTTCCCTCAAAGGACTTAATTTGTGATCTAAAACATTCCTAATGCACATTCCGAGGGAATGGGAGACCGCAGGCTTTACGCTGTATGGTGCCTCTGACACACTGGAGGAATTGAAAGCTCTTAGTATGGTATATGATCAAGGTCAGTGAATGCAAATAAACTCATTAAAGCATTTATGGGGGCCTGGACAGATTAGATGCCTTTATTGATCTCTGCACTATACTTTTAATTTCTCTGCAGATAAATGTGGGAACTGAACTGGCTGGGATGAGTAGTGGTTTAGCCTCATTGCCTTATGTAGGAGGCTTCAACCTGACAACGTGGGAAGTGGGATATTGAAAGAGAGATATCTACTTAGGTGATGGTGAGAACAGTGTAGCCATGGGAGTTGGTATGTTAATGGAACTATCCCAGAACAAGCCATGGTTCTAGTTCTTGTTCTCAGTTGGTTCACATACAAAGTCATGTTCCTGGTCTGTGTTCACGATTGGATTCCTGCCCTCAGATATCCTTCTACACTGTTACATTGGCCACACCCCTGAGTCTTTGGATCTTGCCCCTCAGCTCATGAGGTTTCTGAGCTTGTTATTTTCACTATTAAAGTTCTTTATTTTTTGGGCAATTTCATTGTTCCCACCACTTTATTTTCACCACACTCCCCCAGCTGGACCGGACTCGGGGTGGCAGTGAGCTTGCCTGCAATAGATAAATAAATTGAAAGGCTTCATTGGAACCAGATATTTTCAGAGTAAGTATGGTTATTAACACAATTAGTACAAAGCTGCATTTCTTAGTGTTGTTGTAAGACACGAAAGAAAGATAAAATACTCCAATATTTCAGAAGGCAAAGACATAAAAAAAGCTTTATTGTCTAATCCTTACTACCTTTTTATAAGGTGTTCTGATACAGACTTAACATGATTGGTGAATAGGAACAACACATCTCTAATCCCATTGGTTAAACTAGAGAAACAGCAAAACACCACCTGGAGAAAGATTGTTTTCAGAAAGTATAGTTGTTTTCCAAGGTTGTTTTGAGGAGATGCTTTCTTGAGCAATTTTCTCTTGGGACAAAGTTAGCAGCTGCTAACAGGCTAAAATCTCTCAGACTCAGAAATATCAGGCCCACATCTTAGTTCTTATATTTTGTATTCTTTGTGTCTTGTTAAGAAAACACACATTTATTGCTTTTGAAAATATATCTGCAGAATGTATACACAGTCTTGTGTTTCATTAATTCAGTGACATCTATGTCCTTGATACCTCAAAGTTCATTTTAAATATATCTAGCAGATACACTTCTATCCATTTTTCGTGAATTGTCCCATGTGGTGGCAGGGAAAAAGGCTTTTAGTTGAGTGTTGGTTGTTGTTTTTCTTATTTAAAATCTGCCTACTTTCTATTAATTTTAATTTAATTATTAAGATGAATTATAATGATGTTTTAAACCCTAGAGGCAAACTGGTTTAATTTTATTCCTTCTGATAGATGTGGAAAAAAATATGTTAGGAGTTGCAATTTTGTATTCCATACTCTTGGGCTTATATTTTTAATGTGTCTTTAAAGCTAAAATAGATTTTTCTTTTTCTTTTAAAATTAAAAACTCCATGATTTATGAAAAAATGAAGATTTTTTTTAATTGATTGATAAGCATTCACATCTAGTAGAGAGAGAGGAGCAGTTATTTTCCTAACTATTAACAAAAATCTACAGTATTTCACACTTCTTTTTTATTTCTTTTAAAAAGAAGATGGAATGCACAGACATTTGTGTAAAATATTTTAGAGTTAATTTTTTAAGTATTTCTTAAATATTTTTAAGATTTTAAGTCTTGCATTTCTAGGTTACTGTCTGCTTTATGTAATGGAAACCATAATTTCTAGTGTAGTTTTGAAAGTCCACTGAAATAAATGCAAACAGTTCACTTGCAGGTGATGGGGAAAACTTCAAATCTAATTTTATACCAGTTCAAGTTGAAAATATTTTATGGCAATCTCAATCATAGAATCATAAAATGTGCTGATTCATCAGGATCATTGAGTCCAGTTTCTGGTCCTGCACAAAATAACTCAAGAATCCCACTATGTGCATTGTCCCAACACTTCTTGCACTCAGTCAGGCTGATGCTGTGACCACTTCCCAGGGAAGCCTGTTCCAATGCCCAGACACCTTCTGGGGTAAGAATCTTACTTGATAACCAGCCTAAACCTCCCCTGACACAACTTCAGGCCATTCCCTTGGGTCCTGTCACTGGGCACCACAGAGAAGAGATCAGTGTGTCTGCCCCATATCTTCCTCTTCCAATAAGGAAGCTTCAGACCCCAGTGGGGTCTCCCCTCAGTCTCAGGCTGAACAAACTCAGCCACTCCTCCTATGACTTCACCTCAAGGCCCTTCATCATCTCTGTGTCCCTTCTTTGGACAATCTCTGACAGCTTAATGTCTCCTCATTATATGGCACACAAAACTGCCCCCAGCACCCGAGTAGAAGCTGCCTCAGCCCAGAGCAGATCAGAACAACCCCCTCCCTTGCCCAGCTGCTTGGTGCCCCCAGGACATGGTTGGCCCTTTTGGCTTCCAAGGCACATTGGAAGCCAAAACTCAAAGAGTATTGCTGCCTATAATCTCTTTTCTGAATATCTGTATGAATCTATAAATACTTGAACTTCTGTCTTTGTGTGATAATTTCATATAGTGACTAGCATAATTCTGTGTAAGGAGGGATATAGGCTGAGAGAATTAGGCTTTTTCAGCCTGGAAAGAGAAATCTTTGTTGTGGCCTAATTGTGACCTTCCAGTACCTGAAGTGATTCTATACAAATGATGGAGAGAGACTATTTATAAGGCCATGTAGTGACAGGACAAGGGGGAATGCCTTCACTCTGAAAGAGAGGTTTATATTAGATATTAGGAAGAAATACTTCCGAGGGTGATGAGGCCCTGGCACAGGTTGCCCAGAGAAGCTGTGGATGACCCATCCTTGGGGGTTCAAGGACAGGCTGGATGGAGTTTGTAGCAATGTATTTACACGAGTTAGGTCATTCTATGTACCATCCAAACTCCTTGTGATCTTATCAGAACACCTTTAGTCCTGTTATTCAAACCCTCAGGAATTCACCAAGGCCACTGAGGCAAAGCAGGAGTAAAATAAGAACGAGAGGCCTGAGAAACTAACCATCAAGAATGCAAACCTCAGATAAAAGTGGGCTCGGTGTGATGATGGACTCTGACCAATTAGGTGCCTTAAGGGGTGCGTGCCAGCCTCATGGACAAAGTGGAGGATCCAATCAAATAATGCGTGATTGTGTGAATATGCATCCTAGAATCTATAACTGTTAATTATTGTAAACAATAAAGTGGCTTCTGTGTAACCACACTGGTTTGGTGTTCAGAGGTCCGTTTCTCCTGCAGGGGCTTTGAGCAACCTGAGATAGTGCACCCACAGCAAGGGTGTTGGAACTGGATAAAGTCCCTTCCAACCCAAATCATTCCATGATACCACGATACCAAGCACTTTTTCATCTGTATTAAACTGGAACTTGTGAAGCTTGAGCATATATTTCTCTCCCCTTCTGCTTAAAATATCAGTTCTTCTCTTGCTATTATTAGCAAATTGCTTATAGTAATTTTGGAATAAGTAGAAAAAAGGGCTAAGGCCCCTGAAGTCTGAAAGCTTGCTGGTCAAACACACACTTTAATCCACAAAGAATGCAGGAGATATGAAATTAAATGCTTGTTTAATACAATAAGTTAACTTGGGACAGCTCTGTGTGTGTTAGGAAAAGGCACTCTGATACGTTTTGCAGACCACAGTTCTTCCCTCAGCGACAAAAATTACCAAAACTATTGTCTGAGTTGGGAGTGGGGCAGAGAGACTGAATCTTCTCAAGTTGAGCCAAAACCTTAAAACAGCAAGAGAGTGCTTTTCAAACACCAAAAGAAGGTAGAACTCTGAATTATTTTTCTAGAGTTTTCAAGATACTGTCTCCAGATATGTTTTTATCTTGACCTTCTTTATTTTATATATTTATTATGAAAAAGAATTTGCCATGACTATTCAGCCGTGACATTTAGTGTTTACTTCAGTTGCAATGCATGATGCTAAACATAACTAGCAGTCTTATCTCATAGTAACCAAAAAAACCCACATACATTACAGCAGTGTGCAGCAAAAGTCACAGATGTGTTCATAGACATCTGTTTGCGTCAGGATAGTTGTTTGCCTAGTTATTGGCGCTCAACGCGTGGCTTAAGAGAGTGGAAAAAAACCCTAATTTGATTTCATTTTGGTTGTACTTACTCTGGAAGCACAGAATTTGAACTGGAAGATCCAGCCCTTTCAAACAGTTCCAAGTAATTTTGCAATAATGGGTCAACATCAAGGACTGAAAAATATTTTTGACTGCTTTTCCTGGGCATCCTGAATACCTGACTTTATAGCAGTCAGGCTATAAAAGCCTGAAAGTTTTCAAAAGAGGTTTGCAGAGACAACCTGAATAAAAAAATACATATGTGTGTCTCGATGACACCAGTGTTACCCTGTTTTTCTCATTAATGCCACCTGTAAACCTGGCTTCATTTATTTTCCTCCTCTAGAAACCATGTTTTCAGTATGCCTTCCAAGTAGGCATTTAACAAGAAGAATTTTATACTAAATGTTTTCATATTTCCTTAAGATTGTCTATAAATGATAAAAGAAAACCTGATAAAGGAAATCCAGATTTGTATCTTGTCAATGTGATTTTATTTCCCTCTTCTGCTGAAAGATATCTTTGGCTAACAAAGACATGTATTTTGCAATCTACCCGAAGAATAAGTTCTTAATTTATTGAAACATCAAAATTCATATTTCTGAAATTAGTTTCTGATTTGGATGAAACTTGTCAAAACAATGATGTCACTATGAAACCACTGTCATGAACTGGTAATTGGTTGAATAGTAAAAAGGAACTTCTTGCATTCTTCATTTAGAGTAATACTCATTTACTATTGCACCATTCTTAGAGATAAAATTCTTCACATGTCAGTCACAGCTACTGTGACTGTAACAGCTACTGGCCAATAAACATAATCAGTTAATAGTTTTCAGACCTAGTCTCTGCACTCTTTAGCACAGAGAAGAGTAAGTACTCATTGTTCACTTTGCATTACAAGTCATCTAATTCACAGTTTTCCTTGGGAGACTGAAACTTTTGCAAACAAGACCACAACAGAAAGCTGGTTTAGGTGTTCAGATGAATACTTACTGTGCAAGGATCCAGGCACTTCCATATTTGTCTGGGCTTTCACTAATAAAGAATAACATCAATCAACAGATCAGTGTGACAGAAAGCATAGAAAGTAAGGAGATCTCTATGGATTTGTTTGAGAAGAGAAAAATGAAAGGTTCCTAAGGCCAAATTTCTAGCAGGAAGGCATGGTTACCTCTACTCCTTAGCTCATTTGTGCATGCAGGCTGTGGTTTGAACCTGTCTTACAATTCCGCTTCTCACGCTTTAATTCTGTGCAAATGCAACTTATTTGCGGAGGTTAAAATGGAGGTTCAGTGAGGCTTGTCAAGCTCACTACCCTGGTTGCAGGCTCAAGAATCTTCCATACCACCTCCTTGGCATGTTGGACTGAAGCAGCTTGGACTGAGGCACTACCCTTCCTCAGATCACCTAATTAGTGCACATATGCAGAGGATATTGTTTGGAGGCACATTTGTCTCACATGACTGCTCACATGACTTCTGTTTTATTATGGTCATGAATAGCTGAGTAAAATTTGCTTTTTCATCTCTAGAAAAATTTTGGAAGTTACCACAACTGAACACAAAATTGTAGCTGCCTGGAGGTCTAGATTTCAGCCAAGAAGATATCCCTAACTGTAAGAATCCTGTTCCAGGGTCTTTTCCATGCTAGCTTTACCACTATCAAACAATGTATGATCCAGGATTTTTGACTAGAATATAATCCGGGGGACACTGAGACAGCAATGAAAAATTGCAAAGCTAAATAAATGTAGGCAAGGATCACTGTGTACAAACACCTTGTAAAATTACATTGCTACATTTAAAACAATAAATACTGTCCTGTCTAGGACAGGAGAGAAACTTTCTGCTTCTGAAATTCCTGAGATTTTGCTGCAAAGGAAAACAAATTGGGATGAGTTTTGAAGGCACAAAAAACCCCCCATATGCAGGCTGCTTCTTTGCATTGGCATGTTGAGAACTGAGTTAAACAAGACAAACCAAGGTTACTGAAGAGGTGCAGATCTCTTCTCCAGGGATCCAGTGACAGGATACGAAGGAACAGTTCAAAGTGAATTAAGGAAGGTTCAGAGTTGATATTGGGAAACATTTCCTTACCCATAAGAGGATGAAGCACTGGAACAGGCTTCCTAGAAAAGTGGTCACTGTCCTATGTCTGTCAAAGTCTAAGAGGCATTTGGACAATGTCCTTAATTACATCTGAACTTTCAATGAGTCCTGAATCCTTCAGACGGTAAGAGAAGATTGCTCTAGGTCACTTTAAATTGAAATGTTCTGGGCTATTCTCATCTGGTCTATTTCTTTCCATTCTGTTCTATCTATATTCAAAATTTTTTCCCATTGAAAATATAATTTTTCCCAGTTACAAACATGCAGTATAATAAAGAATTGTTGGTATTTTTCATTTTTTATATACTGTACCAACAGTGATCTTCACATGTACTGCAACTCTTACTAGCATATTTATCGTGTATGCAGACTTCAGAGTGTCTCCACATTATAAACCTCTTGCTTTACTTTCCTTTAGCCAAGAGCCTCTAGCTGTGGAAAATATTTTATGCTTTGGATGGCAATCTACTGTGTCCATGGATCATGTGTGCTGCTTTTGTCATAATCCTGCAAGTGGCAACTTACTTACACAGGTGTTTTATTAAATCCTCTCATGGTTGTTGTTATGTTAGTAGTGTACAAATAGAAATACACTGATGAAAAGTAATTAATTTCAGTCAAGACTAAATTAACACAGGTGCAAGAAAAACATGGTTTGTTTAATTTGGACTGTACAGATATTTAAGTGCTCAAGAATTATACTAAGAGAGAGATTGTTCTTTATTCAATATTTCAGGCAAAAAATTACTGTAAATATTCTTCACCTTCATCAAATGCAAGTTCATTCAGAAGATGAATTCAAAGAAGGTGACATTTATTTGAAACAAAATTGTTTGGAAGGATGTACCTTGGTAGCAGCTCCTATCTCTGCCTGTGGGTAATTACAATCCTGGCTCACTGGACACCGAAACAATTGACATCAGTAAGCTGATCAGGGGTTGTAGCCCTCTTTTTGAACTCTCTCTAATAGCTGTAGGTCTTTCCTACACTGAGGCACCCAAAACTGCCTCCCAGCTCAGTGCGGCTGCTCCAGTGCAAAACAGAGCAGCACGGTTTCCCCCCTTGCCTGGTTGGTGATGCTGGGCATGATGCCCTCCAGGAAAGGGTTGAGCTTCCTGCTTGCCAGAGCTCATGTTTAACTTGCTATTGACCAGGACCCCTAGGTCCCTTTTTGTGGCACTGCTCTCCAGCATCTCATTCCCTGGTCTGTCCATACATTCAGGGTTGCCCCATCCCAGCTGCAGAATCCAGCACTTTCCCTTGTGTAACTCCATATAGTTCGTGATTGCCCAGCTCTCCCATTTGCTGAGGTCTCTCGGCCTTCGAGGGAATCAACATCTCCTACCCATTTATTTAAGCAACATTGTCAGGTTTAGTGTACCTTTGAGGTAGGAGAGAGGATAGGAGGATGGAGAAGGTTAGTCTATGGGCCCCCCTGTGTGTGTATGAATTGCCAGTGACCCAAGAGCCATTACTCGTCAATATCAAAGGAGATTAACTACCCAAGAGTTTTTCTTATTCTGTCATTTCCCTTCCTTCTCTGTATGTATTGACCCTGGGGGAAGTTCACATTCCATGCTCTTGCAGGAAGCTCAGTATGACTTTTACTGATATTTGCTGAAATGGCCTTTATGTAGATTAAGAATTATCATAATGCGGCACACACTAAAAACCCTCTCTTCTACTCTTAGTCTCACTTCAAGGTAGAGAAAACCCTTCTGAGTAGAGAGAACCCTTTAGTCACACTTAAGTTATCACCAAACATGCTGCAAGCAGAGCAGGTTCCATCTATACCTTTTGATTGGCCTTGTGCTTTTCAAGCCTGTAAAGTTTGGTATCTCCTGTAAGAACAAAGATCTAAAATTATTTTGGTTGGAATTAGAACTGTTGCTGAGTAAGGAAAAGCCTTTCACCCTAATTTTTGTTTTACTTTACCCTCATTTAGTTCTTAATACATTAAATCTTATCTGTACAGACATTGACAATCTGAAATATTCCAGTCTATAAACTGGGAAATATGCCTATTGAGGATGTAGAACTCTGGATATTTATACAATATTGGTTCAGATATATCAAAAGGTCATAGACCTAAGAGCTTTAAATTTTCGCATCTTTCATTAAAAGGGTACAATTAGCATCTCATAAATATCAAATCATTTAATCGCTGATGTTATTCATGTCTATACATTCTTTATGGCATCTTTAGGACAAATTTAACTTTGCCATCTTTTGAACAGTCACTTAATTGAAACATGTCATCTCTTGAATATACAGTAGGTGAAATCTGGGCAAAACCAGGAACCAGAGAATTTGTTAAGCCTACTACTTCTCTGAACTTTTTCTCATTCTTATTACTGAGTGTGTAGCCATAGTGAGCTTTTAATACTGTAAGTTGCAAAAAAATGAAGTGTGAAGTTTCCAGTAAAAATAAATTAATTGCGTTTCTCACAGAAACAGCAGCTTTTCAAATCTTGTTTTTATCATCCATTTTGCTGGTATTTTTATCTGACCAAGGGTGGCACACCTGTACAGGATTTTCTTTTTATCCCCTCTTATATTTCAAGCTTTTTTTTCTGTCTCAGACCCGTCACTGACAATCCTTTTGTGTTTTCCTTGGTGCCTCAGAGGTTTAATGGTAGAGTGCAGTAGCTGAACTTTTAGAAATTTCTTCTGTACCTCTGCAGAGACTGCTTCAGTGAGGGCCATAGGGCTGTCACCATGAAAAGTGAGAGACCTCTGTGGTTAAACTGTCTCTAGTGTATTTGTTTCAGAAAATGACAGCAGAATGGGTAAATGGATTTCTTTCCACCACACAGTTGGCTTACAGATGCTCATGACCTTTTTGGAGTCGTGTAATGGGGTGAAGATGTCCTAGGAACCGGTCAATTCTCTTATTTTACTACTGGTGATTTGTTTGATGAAGGGCTTGATAGTTAACAGTTTGAAAGAAATCAATTGTTGTCAAGCCTATTATGTTAAATAGTTAAACATCACAGAAGCATGTGTTTTAAACAAGTAAAACATTTATTAAATGTCAAATATAAATGAATTAGTAATGGAGCATTCACTAATTGAGTAAAAATCTTGGGACTACTGCAATGATAATGTGAACTGGAAATTCACTACAAATAAAATATTTGGGGATTTTGAGGTATTTTAAAAGCAATTTTCCATATGGTTTCCTGTGAGTGAAATAGTGTTGTTTTGAAATTGACATAGGGCCTTCTCCTGCAAATATTCCAATGGACAATCTGCTAAATGAAATGGGACTATTCAAAAAGACATGTGCTCCTTGCAACAGTAAAGCTTTACAAGTTACGGAAATTCATCATCTTGAAAAGTAATTATGACTTTATTTTATATTACTACTTATTTCCTTCAATCATGTGACCCTAATAAATTTCTAAGCTGTGAGAAAGATTGTTTGAATTTTTTCTCTATTTTGTTTTTGAATTTTATATCTTATGTGATATTAAGTTGTGATATTTATTTTGTTATTTTGGAGACACCTGTTTTGTCTAAGCTTAGTTGATCATTTCACATCATCTGTTGCTCATTTATAATAATGTTATTGTTTTAGAGGGACTGTTTTCATAATGTTATATCTTTGAATCTTAACAGATATCCATTGTACAAAACAAGCATAAAGGAATTTTTTTTGGAATAGTATAAAAAAGTCTCATTTTTTGTGTTGTCACTTGTCACCCTGCTAACACATGAAAGTTTTCTGAGAAATGTAACAGTAGACATACATGTCACAGGTTATGTAAGATGAGGACAATCTGCAATCTTGAAAGAGGTGGTATTTTAATGTTCTTTGGATGAAGATCAAATTAGTTCTAATTATCTAGCTGTCTAATTATCTTTGGCAGCACATATACTAAAATTGGAACCATAGCGAGAAGATTAGTATGGGCCCCTGTGCAAGGATGACATGCAAATTCGTGAAGCGTTCTGTATCTGTGGGAGCTCAGCTCGCTCAGCCTGATATCAGTCCCTCCGGCACTGGAAAATGTCGGCCTGGGCCCGGTGGCCTGCTGGTGTGGACTCCCGGTACTCTCGCTCACTTGGGTTTTTCAGTCCAAAAGCAGGTTTAAACAGCCCTAAGAAAAAGGAAAAAAACCCAAAACCAAACAGTCCAGTGAGCTTCTCTGCCCTGGCTAGCTAAAACTAACTAAAAGCAAAGGAGATCTCTGATCCACCGCCTGTCCGTGACTCAGACTAACAGTCCAGGAGCTGGAATGTGTGTAGGAGTGAGCTGCTTTTCTGAAGACAAACTCTGTGCTACTCTTTTCTCCCCCTTTACTCTTGGAACCAGTGTTAAAGCCACAGAACACAATATCTAACACAGACAGAACAGACAATCTGGGGATACAAGCATCATAAAGTCACCCTAGGACACTAGCCTAGTCCTCAATTTTCTCCAACAAGAAAAAGATGAAGGTTCTGTAAGAAGATAGTGTGTATATAAAAACATGCAGGTGAAAAAGTAATTTTTTGCCACTACAAACTGGATGTGAGAATTTTTCTGTTTCAGTACTGACTAGAGATTTCTACCATGCAGCTACCATATATCATTTCTACCTACTAGAGCTTTGGGATGAGCTGTATCATTTTCCTGATGTTTTTTACCTGACATGTGCTGAAAGATGCCCACTGGAATTAAGCCCCATCTGTGACAACTTCTGTGCACTGAGAGTCTGCAATTTCAGGGCCTCACTGCTAATAAGGATTACTTCATCATCTTTGGTTACAGTTCTGAATGAGTAGAAGAGCTGCTTCATTGCAGTTATGTATTGTGCTTGGCAGCCCCTTAGACAGCTTTAAATAGTCAGTAGATAGTAAATGAGTGAATGGCTTACAACCGTAAGCAACTGAAGCTTTTGCAGTGTCCTATCAAAAAAGGAAGCTAGTCACTGTTATTCTGGTAGTGAACAGATCAAATGGAAATACCAGCTTCTGGGTAAAATCTGATTTAATGGATCTCTGCTAAGAAATAACTTCCTGTCCTTTCTTCCTCTCTCTTTCTCAGCAAATTTAAGAACAGTTTCTAAACTCTTTACCTTGATATTAGTTCTCTACGCTGATCAAACAAGCTGGAAGGATTTGGAAGATAAGGCAGTGTGTGGTACGAGTGAGGGCATCTGAATTCAGCTCTCAGAGGCAGAGGTACTGATGGATAACAGTGGGAAATAAATCATCAAAGAATTTCATCATTGTGTCTGCAAGCTGGGGATACAACTGATAAGTGTGAAATGTTATCACTTTCATCAGATACACAGATTCATGCAGGTTGATATCATGGCTCTTGAAAACCTGCACAGTAACATGCATCAGTACAGACAAGCCAAAGTTTCTGAGACTCATTTGAATGCTGAGCAGAGACTAACATTCTGCATGTAAGGACTACAAATAACTACAATCTTCACAGAAACAGTGAACATGACACAATTGACAAGCGGCTGTATACAATCACAGGCACACAGGGTTTCAGAAGGGGAAAGACAAGGTTCTGACAGTGTTGGTGAGGGTCCTGTATTAATTGCAGCTGATGTGTTTCAGCTCAATAGTTTCATGTTTTCTCTGAACAGCTTGACATACCTGCAACATTGGAGATGGGTTTTTTTTGCTTTTATTGTCATTTGAAAATTGTAGTCATAACTTTGGGATTCAAACCATGTCTTGTAAAGCAGCTGAAGTGTGAAGTCATATAAGGAAAGTTGGTGAAGCAGATCTATTTTTCTGCTCATCCAAAATATTGTTGAGGGTTTTTGAAAATAAATGCTGCAGGCAACACAGTTGAGAGGAAGCTGGATGTGGCTTTAAGTGGCTGGTCTGGCTTCTGGTTGATAAAGGGGCCACAGAATAAGCCACAGGACTAGTAAGCTAGTAAAGTTTTACTCAAGAAGTTGTTTAGGATGTTTCAGACTAGAAATTAATTAAATACCTAGTCCCTGCTTATTTCTCTGATCTGACAAACAATTGTAAAAGATGTTTTAGGTCAAAAATTTTAAAGGTATTTAGAATTGGTATTTAGAAAATTGGTATTTAGAAACCTTCTTACATTCACTTTTCTCGAGCACTGATACTAGCAGGCCAATGTAGTTTGACTTTGCCCACTCAAAATCTATCACAGGCAAATGATACTGCCTGGAAGTGAAGTGTGCAATCTTACATCTCAACAGCTACATCTGTTGAGGAGGTGTGACCTCTCAAATGTAATCTAGAGCGATACTTTCATCAAGATGTGTTCATGTGTCTTGAAGGTTTTTGGGGGTTTTTTGGTTGGTTGGGTTTTTTTTTT
>VWYE01017511.1:7444-29606 GCA_013398995.1 Alaudala cheleensis | reverse complement strand
TTCGTGGTGGTGGTGGTGCGGTGTTTGTGGGGGACTTTTTTGTGCTTTTTGGGTTTTTTTTTGGGTTTTCTCGGTTTTTTGCACTTCCAGAAGCAAAAAACCTTTGTTACTACCATACTTGAACAACACTTAGACTCCAGGGAAGTTTATCATGAAGCTGTAATAGGTCAGTGAAGCACTCGCAACAGTGACTGCCTCCTTCACAAAAACAAAACCAAAAAACCAACCAACCAACCAACCAAAAAAAAAAAAATCATTCCAGGGACAAATGTGAAGAAACCCACAAAAAGGAATAAAAAAACCCAATCTTTTTTTTTTTTAAAGGGGGACATCTTGAAAGACCTTGGTTTCTGCACCAGAACCCCTTCTTTTGCAGATGTACTGCAGCATCAAATATTTTAAAATTAGATTGTTATGAGAACCAGCATACAATAAGTTATTAAAATGAGCAGTAAAGATCATGTGAATTTGTTGAGAGTTTAAGGGATCTCAAAACCCTAGTAGCTAAGAAGCTTCATGATTAAAGCTGCATTAGTGTCACAGAATTAGTAGATTATTAATGTAATACTAGTTTTTAAGGGAAGTTCCAGGAGACATCATGGTAATGACAGACTACTTGTACAAAAAATATTGCTATTCTGAAAAAAAATTATTTGTATGAATAAATACTAGACACTAAGCAAGAGTTAAGCAGATTTTGCTCTGGAAAATCTACTGTAGTTCTTTGAAGAAGATTGTAAACATGTATACAGGGAACCTGAAGCTGATATGGTCTGCTTGGATTTCTAGAAGTTATTTGACAAGATCCCTTCTCAAAGGGTCTTAGAGCATTTCAGCTGTGATGGCATAAGGGGGAAGGCCATCATATTTTTAAATAACTGGCTTAGGAGATGGAAAGTAGAGAGTTGAAGTAACTCTTCAGTATCCTTAGAGAGGAAGGGTTGGCAGTAGGGCCTCACAGTGTAGGCACTGGGCCAACTTTGTATGTAAATAAACAAGGAAAAGGGGTGAATGGGAAGGGGACAGAGTTTACTGATGAGAATAAATGAATCAGTGAAGTAAATACAAAGGCTGACTTTGTGGACATAAAGGCAATGAGTAATTAAATAGCAAGTTACATTTCCAAATGACAAACAGGAGGGCAAATTGTGTGTAGGGAATAATTAGGAAAAAGTAAGTAACTCATAGTCACATGAGGTTATAAAGCTGTACATTTATGCCTTGAAAAATCTCTACAGTATTTGTTTTCTCTTCTATGGAGTGATAAATTAATTTAACAGTAAATTAGAAGAACTACACAGAAATTTTGTGAAAGACCCAAAGATATGGAATTGTTTCTGTATGAGAAGACTAATGGTAAGAGGAATGTGGTAAGAATAGAGTAAGGATTTTCCTTTGGAAGGGGATGGAAAAGGGTACCAAAGATTTTTTAAAACAAAGCCATTACATCGTAAGTGGAATGGTGGCAAACAGAGGTGGATTGTGATTTGGGGAATTTCTTCTATTCACTTTTTGAACCAGAACCTGCCCAAAAGAGGTGACTTAGTCATGTGCAAGATTTAAACCAGGAAGAGGTGGATGTAGCCTTGGATAGTTAATCTGTGGATATGCATATCGTGAGCTTCAGGGAAAACTGTACAAGTTTGTCAAATATAAATTAATAATTTGTAGAGGTAGTTTTTCTGTGGAAGAAGAAAACCCTGGACCAAAGCCCTGGATAACCCCATTCTAAGTACCATAAGCAAGAGGCTTATGCACATGGTCAAGTATGCAAATGTTACTAGAAAGCTCTTGGTTCTTTGTGTTACCATAAGTTGATTTTTGGTGCAGGAATTTTAATATTCCTAATTGTTCTTCCCTATTGGACCCTTCCTTCAGACCCCAACTTAACTCCTCTCCCATACCAAAATGTATAAATACCCCTGTCTGACCCAGGCTGTGGGCTTTTTGGCCCTAAGGCTTTTGGCCCCTTGTTACTGCCTTTTCCCAGGTCACTCCAAATACAGTGTACACATTATTGTTTGTTATTTTTGCATTATTAAAGTTCAATTTCTGGACAATTGGATCAAGGCTGCCTCTCTCTCATCAAATCGCCATTTGTCGCCTGAGTCCTAAGGAAACTCCCAAGGATCTGTCTGTCCAGGCTCTGTGGGAGTTTCAATAATTTATCATTAATGGAGGGATACTCTTCTTAATCACAAATGACCTTACCAGTTTTTTAGAGTGTTAGGAGAACTCATTCAAGTTTGCTATATTTTGGAAATATTTTATGGCAGGTCATTTAACACATTCAGGAAAGTCATACTGGAAGAATTATTCTCCTTTTTCTTAACCTATCATTTAAAAACAGAGGAGCCAGTTGATGAATTTTACTGTGGTAGTTAATCACTCTTTTGCTTAAGTTAGTCTCTCATCAGAAGAGTAGATCTTACAATGAAACTCTCTTTGAAGTTTGGGAAGGAAAAAGGTGAAGCTTTTAGATACATCAATGTGTCATGTAAATAGGAAAAGGAAAACATTCATGGAAGCTTAGAGAACCAGAAGCTTCCCAGCTGCCAGAAAGCCAGGAAAGGGCAGCAGTTTGCTTCCAAGCTGCCCCTTCAGTTTCCTTAAGGCATGGTGGTATGTAATCTGCAATTTACCTACCTAAAAATTATACATGGAACACATTAGACATCCACTGGGATGGCTGAGGAAGGAATCTGGCCCAGTCATCAAAGTTATTCATGCAAACAGTAGCTGTCATACCTGATTAGATTACCTGTCAGAAGGGTCTGATGAATTACCATGTTTGCATCTTACTCAGAGCAGTGCTTACATAAATNGGATTGTGATTTGGGGAATTTCTTCTATTCACTTTTTGAACCAGAACCTGCCCAAAAGAGGTGACTTAGTCATGTGCAAGATTTAAACCAGGAAGAGGTGGATGTAGCCTTGGATAGTTAATCTGTGGATATGCATATCGTGAGCTTCAGGGAAAACTGTACAAGTTTGTCAAATATAAATTAATAATTTGTAGAGGTAGTTTTTCTGTGGAAGAAGAAAACCCTGGACCAAAGCCCTGGATAACCCCATTCTAAGTACCATAAGCAAGAGGCTTATGCACATGGTCAAGTATGCAAATGTTACTAGAAAGCTCTTGGTTCTTTGTGTTACCATAAGTTGATTTTTGGTGCAGGAATTTTAATATTCCTAATTGTTCTTCCCTATTGGACCCTTCCTTCAGACCCCAACTTAACTCCTCTCCCATACCAAAATGTATAAATACCCCTGTCTGACCCAGGCTGTGGGCTTTTTGGCCCTAAGGCTTTTGGCCCCTTGTTACTGCCTTTTCCCAGGTCACTCCAAATACAGTGTACACATTATTGTTTGTTATTTTTGCATTATTAAAGTTCAATTTCTGGACAATTGGATCAAGGCTGCCTCTCTCTCATCAAATCGCCATTTGTCGCCTGAGTCCTAAGGAAACTCCCAAGGATCTGTCTGTCCAGGCTCTGTGGGAGTTTCAATAATTTATCATTAATGGAGGGATACTCTTCTTAATCACAAATGACCTTACCAGTTTTTTAGAGTGTTAGGAGAACTCATTCAAGTTTGCTATATTTTGGAAATATTTTATGGCAGGTCATTTAACACATTCAGGAAAGTCATACTGGAAGAATTATTCTCCTTTTTCTTAACCTATCATTTAAAAACAGAGGAGCCAGTTGATGAATTTTACTGTGGTAGTTAATCACTCTTTTGCTTAAGTTAGTCTCTCATCAGAAGAGTAGATCTTACAATGAAACTCTCTTTGAAGTTTGGGAAGGAAAAAGGTGAAGCTTTTAGATACATCAATGTGTCATGTAAATAGGAAAAGGAAAACATTCATGGAAGCTTAGAGAACCAGAAGCTTCCCAGCTGCCAGAAAGCCAGGAAAGGGCAGCAGTTTGCTTCCAAGCTGCCCCTTCAGTTTCCTTAAGGCATGGTGGTATGTAATCTGCAATTTACCTACCTAAAAATTATACATGGAACACATTAGACATCCACTGGGATGGCTGAGGAAGGAATCTGGCCCAGTCATCAAAGTTATTCATGCAAACAGTAGCTGTCATACCTGATTAGATTACCTGTCAGAAGGGTCTGATGAATTACCATGTTTGCATCTTACTCAGAGCAGTGCTTACATAAATACTGTGAGCATTCTACTACATGAAATAGGTATGAATGGAATCAGTATCATAGAATTACTTGCTAAAAATATTCCTAATATTGTTTTAAATTTGAAACAACTTCCTGTTTGTTCACATGCAAAATTAGCTTCTTAATTAACACTGAGATTAGGATTACTAAACTACTACATGGAAATTTATAGTTAGGTCTGACTGGAAAACAGTCTATAATTCCTCTTCACTTTTTTGAAAGAAAACCTTTCTAATATTTAAATAGTTGCATATTTTCCTCAAAACATGAGAAAAGTAATATTGTGATTATTTTAATTAAAATTTTAGAAATATGAAAATGAGAGTAGGCTGTGTGGCATTTTTGTCTATAAGAAAATTTCAGTGCTGTGTTTTTAAACATCTCTTCTTACTGCTTATTTCCTGTGAACAAGCATTGGTTCAGTCACTGCCAACTCGTCTATAACAAGAATTCATAGTGCAGAAAAATGTGAACTAGATAGGAAGGACAGTTTTTCTAAAATTAGCCTACCTATCAAATCTCCCTCTCTCTCTCTCTCTCTCTATCTAGCCATCTATGTTTGCATGAGCCTCTAATTTCAACATTAAAGGGAAACTTTTGTTTTCCTAATTCTGAACATCAGGAGCGAGTTTTATAGCTTATGGGTACTAAAGGACCATTTTACTGGGATACAGTGGATCCTGCAACATAATTAGGCTCCCCACAATTGTTTTATAGTGGTGGCATTTATATTACCAAATCGAAGAATTATGTAATATCTGATCTCTTTGTACATCCAGGTTCCCAATCTGAACATACAGACATTTGGCCACAGACCAGAAATTCCTCCTCTGTCAGATTAATGGATTTAATACATCTGCATGAAGCTTTGTTGTACAGAAGAAAGACATTTGCCTCAAGATTATTTATGTTACTCATATATGTCTTTAGAATGGTTGACTCTGTGGCATGTCTGCCTAGGGAGAGTACAAAAAGATTATTTGGAGAGATATTTTTATCCCTTTTTAAAGGGATGGGGACTGTTGTGACTTAGAATACTTTCTGTAATAAATAAAAGGACCATAGCTGAATAACCACAGTGGGTAACAAGTTGTGTTTGGAGCCTGCGAGCTCCCCGTTAATAGTTTGTCGAATTCCCTGTTAGAGCCTGCGAGCTCCTTTGCCAGCATTCTGTAAACCCTCCTGTTAAAATGGTTACATTCCCCAGTTCTGTTCAATTGTACCCCTAAAGCCTTTCCCTACTGGTCTCCCCTGGTTGTAAACTCCTTTCCCTAGTCCTAGTTTCTTATCCTAATGTCCCCTATCCCTTAATATTCCCTCCTCACCTGTCACGGCCGCCGCTCTCGCCATTTGGACCCCCTCAGCCGCTTGCCGCCATGCTCCGGGGTGGGGGTGCTGTCAACATGCAGATGTCCCTCCCACCCACGACTCCGCCTCACCACCTCTTGCTGTCCATCGACGAGAAGGCGACACCCCTATACAAATTAGGGCGCCCAGAGCCCCCTGGGACACGGACAGGCGGTAAATCATCAATTTCCACCAAAATGCTTTATGGCCCGGCAGACTAAAGTACTGTAGCATCTAGAGGACTACTTAGGGACCCTTGCCGCGAGCTAGCCAGACTCGACCTGACCTCAAAAGTGGCTGATCACAGACACCCCTGGACTCTTAACGAGCCTAATTGAGTTCCTGGGATTCCTGTCGTGGATGAACTCCCGGCACTGCAGCGGTACAAGCGGCACGGCTGAAGAGGTCCACTCCCCTTGGCGAAGCGGTGGCGCAGGCTATTTACTTAAGGATACCCCTTTTTCAATAAAGGCTTACAAAGGAGTATTACTTCTCCTGCCCATGTTTATTTCACTTTTGCTGCAGCTCACATGAGAAGGTTTGTCTGTGCTTGTCATGGTGTAATATCTTATTCCTTGAATGTCAGACTATCTCTGGAGAATGGCATTTCAAAGCTTTGAATTTCTCTCTCAAGGGGAGTTTAATGTCACAAGAAAGCTTCAGTATTGACTCAGGAGAAACAAAAAAGAAGAAGAAAAGACACTTTGAATTTTTCCACAGAAGGAACAATTCTGATTTGGTTTTTAAGAAAATTACTCCGAACACCACAAAAAAGCAATCCCAGTAGCCTGCAGACCTTTGACTGAATGTGTCTTCCAGGGACTCTGCAAGTGTAAAATTGCCACCAGAGAGTGTGGTGGAGTGGTGGAAAAGCCACGAGAGAACATCTCAAATGTCACCTTTCAGGACTGCAGGCCCCTTTCCTCCTTCTGCCAAAGCAGTCATCTAAAATAAACACTTAATGTTGGGGTTTGTGTTCCANGCTCTGGCAGGCTGGCTTTAGGACAATAAAGGTTCCTTGAAGCCCCCTGGGAGAGATTCCCTCTTTTACTAGAGTGACCATAGCCGTCTGCTGGCTCGAGTAGCCTGGGGGCCCTCAGAGACCCCACCCCGCCTGGACACACGGCCGTTCCGCTGCGGCGTGCGTTACCCAGGAAGGGACTCGCCGCTTGTGGGCGGCAGACACAGCAACTTAATACAGAGAATGAGGCTCCTCGGATTCTTAACTCTGGGAGTCTGGACTTCCTGGAGTGCTGGGAGCTTATTTGCCTGGTCAGGCTTCTTTGCAGCCTGGTAACTGAGATGGCTCAAAGCAGGCAGTTATCTTGTGGAAGTTAGTCGAAAATAAAGTACCTCTGTGAAACCTTCTGGGTTCAGTGTTCCTATATTTTCCATTGAAAAACTGTTTGCTTGGAGATTTTTTGACCAGTTTTGTCTGGGGGCTGTAGTTTGAGTGAATTAGACATGTACCATGAAAAATGACAACAGATTACAGGTCTGGCATGGGGAAACGAAGCCTGCTGATGGGAGAGCAACTGTAACAAGGAATTAAAATAATATTTTCCATGTTTTGGTTTGTCTTGGGGGTTTTTCAATGGTGCAGTTTACATTTTTTTGCATTTTCATGCACGCAATTCTAAATCACAGTTCATTGCTGCAAAGCAGACAAGCCATGTGAGTTGTATTTTAGATCATGGCTTATTTTGGAAGTTTTTTTCAGTCAGACAAGATTTTGGCTTGGATAGTACATATTTACAGAACATTATTAGCTGTTTATATTTAAAAAAATGCATTAAAGGAAAATATATTTCCAAAATAATAACAAATTAAAATCAGGTGTTTATATATAAAAGTAGAAACATGATTATGGAAAACATAATGGGAAACCTTGCTAGGAGGCTGCATAAGAGAACCAGCTGCATAACACCTTTGGGAGTTTGTGTCATAATTTCCTTTGAAAACATAGGCCTGCATGTTTTGATGCCAGCTGACCTTCCTGCTTTTTCAGCAATGGGGTAGGTGTGACAGGTACTCAGAAAAAAGGAAAAAAGAGAAATCTGTAAACCTAGACAAACAGCTCTGTTTGATAATTGAAAATTAGATAAGTTGTCTACTTAAAAGCTCAAATTTTGAATCTGTGCACACTAGTTAAAACAATTTTGAAGGAGAAATGTTTAAGCTGTTTTGCTTGGATAAAAAATTTAGTGAAGGTGATAATTACCTTAAAATGGTTAATTTATTGCAGGTGTGCATATCCTTGCACATACTCAGTTTACTCAGCAGAGTTCATCCAGTTTATAAGCACTGTTGGGTCACAGCTTGCAGGCGCCAGCTCTAACATGGGTTAACAATATAGATTTTATTACAAGTTTTCTTGGCAGCAAGCAGGTAAAAGCAAAATTCAAAATAATTTTCCTTTGTTGGGAGAACCCCCCGGAAGGGATTCAGAGGAAATGGTGCTGTCTGTCTGACACAGTTAGTCAGTCAGCAGTCTGGCATCTCAGCAAGCATCACTGCAGTCACTCAGTAATTTGTGCTTCATAACTCGAGGGATACAAAATAAACTGTATGATATACAGCCATAGCTGAGTGGTTAAATAAAAGGATTGAAAACACTTAATGCAAGCAGGGGTTCATATGGATTTTGTGTCATCTACGAAACCAGCAATGTAGAGCTGATGTGTCTGTAAGGAGAGGCTTAGAAAATTTTTTCCATAAAATCTTCTACATTAACTATGTTTATAAAATATACTGCAATACAGAGTCAGATTAAGTGACAACTAATGGTATATAAATAAAATGTTATCTGACTTCAAAGAAACCCAAAACACTGTATGACAATGTCTCTAGGTGTCATTTGACCTACATATTTTAGGATGTTTAAAGGCTGAAAGCAAATGTGCTGACTGTTAAAGGCATTATGTATGGCAGAATGACCAGCCCCAGTTTTACTGCTTGCCCATGAAACAGTGATGTGGCTGTCATGACAGAAATTCTTAGCAATGCTGAAAATGCTGTGAGGCCTGGGCACACTGGGCATTTACCTTGGTAAATGACATATAACCCTGGCTGACCAGAGCTGCCTTCAGCAGCCTCTGGTGGCAGGGCTTCTCCAAGAGCTAAATTTACTTTAAAGTTGCTCTTTTCTCAGCAGAGTCTTCACGAGAGGAAGACAGCAGCAGTGTAGGTTCTTCAGTAAGACAATCCTTTAAGGGGATGACCTTAAGCAACAAGAAAAACAAAAATCTGAAACACACTGCTTTTCATGTGTTGGGAATCTCTCCAGATACTGGAAGAGTTTTCTCTACTGCATTGTACTACTTTCTGCACCATTATAAAAGGCTTATTGTAGTTGTCAATGTCTTTTGTGCAGTGATGAGTTCCTCTGGAAATTCATAACTATACAGTTATATGTTTCTCTAGACTGCCTTCTACAAAACACAGCTTTGAGAAGTATGGGCTCAAAGATATAAAAGAGAAAAAGTCTGTTTTGTTGCCTAATAATGCTACACAAATATTAAATACAGAATAAGTCTGGACTGTATCAAACTTTTTGAGAATATTCATGTCAGAAGCAAAACACTGTTAGAGAGAAATACAAATCTTTTTACAATCCTTGGACTGTCTGCATGTGCATGTATGTCCATGTGTTCCTTATTTCTTGGTATAGTGCTCAATCTTCTCTCATGGTTTCTACTGAATTTCTGAAAAGCCATTCAAGTTATTATTTTCTCTTGTTCATGCAAGACTAAACCAAAGACACAATAATTCATTTCTAACTGACAGTTCTTTGTCATTTGCTTCACCCCACACCTAAGATTCTATCCAGATGCCAGAGACTGAAGGTCTTTACTCACTGTAGAAGTTCACAGAGGACTATATTCATCCAGATACATTTGACTGCTTGTAGGAACAGCTTTACTCCAAGCAAAGTGATGTCAGAAGATGAATAGTTCCATTAGACAAAAATTCTCCTGCATTTAATTAGCTTTATTGAAAGCCAAAGTGCTGAATTAGGGTGACTTCAAGACCTCTGTATGCAGACCAGCTTGTTCTGAGCTAAGCTGGTTATCTTCACACTGCACAAGGTACTCAGCTAGACAAATTGATCTAGTATGGACTGAAATACAGCTGGGATACAGATTCCTAACATTTTTTAACTTATTACTCGCTTGTAGAATGACAGGCATATTTTGATTCTCTTTACCTTAGACCTTCCTGGACTGTGATTGAAAGGCTTGTTCATATTTCCCTGAAATATTTCTCTGAAATATTTCTAAATATTTCATATTAAATTGAGAATGTTTTAAAAGGGAGCTTTTCAAATTTAAACATCAAAAATGCAAGGTTTTTAGAAGAAGTAAACAAAATACCCTGTTTCTTATAATTTTCTTCCTTGTGAAAAAAGAATACTTAGGAATTTTGAAAATCTATCCAGTTACCTAATTATAAACAGTTGAAGTTTTTTATTCTTCTTTAAAAAGGGACTGGTCTGCCTTTACTCACTAGTTGATGCTATACAGACACTTGTCTTGAAAGGGCTCTCATACTCATTAGAACAGGGAAGATTTACATGTTAATTGAGAATTTGTACTGATAATTTAATTTGCTATCAATAAAATCTCAGAGAAGTAATATGTGTTTTAGAGCCCCTGGGACAAAATCTGATAGGATTTCTAGATTTCTAGATTTCTACCACTAAACCAGACACTGTTCTTGAAAAAATTACTTAAATCTGCTGACATGGAAAACCATGAAATTAAAAAAATAAAATTCAACTATATTTGTGGAGCATTGAAAACATCTGTGTTTGGTTCAGAAATGACAAAAAAATTTATACAGGACACTTAAAAAGTTCTTTTAGCATAAAAATTCCAAGTTAAAACTTTAAGGTTTCTCCAAAAGGAAAATATTTTTTAATCCTTTTTTTCCTCACAGAGCTTTTCTTCAAATACAGAAAATACTAACTTTCTGCAGAATTTCCTACCACAGCTTGAGTTACCCTCCAAGAATGCCAGTTACACAGAACATTTTCGTAAGTGTTACCTGTCTAGTACTCATGAAAGTGTTACCTACCTAACGCATTTCTGGGGGTTTTAAAGCAAAAGTGTATGAAAATGTCACTGGAGATCATATTCTTACAGGAAAACTGAATTTGGAATAAGCATGTGATGAAAGGAACTATAAAAAGAGAAGAAAAAAAAAAGAAAGTTGAGCTGTGGCAGGTTGGAATATGAGAAGCACGAAGAAACTGTCAGATGAAGGAGCTGAGGCTTGTTTTGAAACAGGGAGAGTAAGAAAAAAGTGACTTCTGGCAATCTGGCAAGCAGATGAAAGCGGTTTTCCAGCACTCAAAGATTTGCATTGACCACATGAACTCTCTTCTAACAACCACATTTGAAGGAGCGAAATTTTGAAAAAGAATCTGTACATAAAGTTAATAATATAAAGTCCTTAGTGTTACTGGTTTGGATCTTTTTCTGCTCAGTTTTGGAAATTGATATCATGATCGTTTCAATCACCAAAGAAGTCTTGATCTCACTGTTTCATGAAGCTGTGAGGACATTGATTTCATCACTATAGTGTTGTTTATGACAATGAAATTTAAAATGTACAAAAACGTTTTAGGGTCTAATAGGAACAATGGCAATGCTAAGCATCTTCATGTGCCAAACCTAAAACTCTCTTCTACAGAAGTGTTGCACATATCCCGTGGTGTTGTGATAGCATAATCCTTAGGAGGCACACAAACCATTACTGGACTTATGTAATTTCTGTTACAAGGGCCAAGTGTGGTAACAGGGAAGCTAGTACCTGACTTGGAAAAATTTTTTTGCTTGTTTGGTTTTGGGCTGTTTAAAATATCTCCGAGGCAAAAGTTTGCAATAAGCTGTCTGAAGAAATTGGACTGTTCTGGTTTCATACATACTTGTCTGACTTCAAATTTTTTCTTATTTAGTAAGTTGTGAGTCCTTTCCTAAGCAAGGAAGAACATACCCATGATAAAGGAGCATGTGATGAGTACACTTTTGCAATCTACAGGAAATGCACCTGGTTTGGAGAAGAATGTGGGAAATGGAAATAGCAGTCAATTGTGTCACTGATTATTTCTCTTACACATGAAAATCTGTTGCAATGAAGGCAACTTTCAAAAGTTGAGTGCCAGTTTCATCAGTGTTTCCTGACATGCTAAAAAATACTTCTTTCTGGGGAGGAAGAACGATATAATCTCCATGACTGAGATAATCGTATTACAGTGACTTTTGACTATAATCTTTCTCTATTTGTTTCTTGAGTTTTTTCCCTATAAATCCATGGGGCTGGTATCCAGTCAGAATTAATACAGCATTTTGGGGCTCTTAGTGAAATTCAGCCTCAAATCAGAGCTAGGGCATAATGCTGTGGCACAGCCTCACTGCTGTCTTCTCCTAAATGTCTTGGGTGAGAACTTGAGGCAAGAGATCAATGGAATCAGGAACCACATCTAGCCTGCAAAAGACTGTGGAAGCATTTTTCAGCACTAAGACCAGTTGTAAACAGATGGATTTTAAAAATTGCCAGACCAGTGTGAAAATTATCAGCCCACAGTCTGAAAACCCTGTAGTAAAGGCAGAGCAAGTAAAAGTGTATTGAGAAGGAGGCGCAGGACTTTTGCTGAACTCTGTAAGAACCCACAATTAATCTTAGCTTCTGAAAATGTCTGTCAAAATTTGTCTCCCCATCATTTATTTTTCCACATGCGCAGGGGTAATAATGGACCTTTCCTTCTTTGAAGAATACTTTGACAATTAAGGCTTTTTCATTAATGATCCTTTACATAATAGTAAGAACTCCCTACTTTAATTTATAATGAAACATATTCTTCTATATTGAATCAGTGCTTGCTTAGAACTAATGCCAAAGTTTATTGATTTTTGTCTTCAAGCATTCTCAAGCACTTTGCTCGTGCTGGGGTAAAGCAAATTCTGAAGAATTTTCTAATTTCTGGGGTCTGTGTAACAGTCATTGTATCACTCCCTTTTCTGCTTAGCCTCCAGTTTTCTTAATTTCAATCTGCCTGAAGCGTATGAGTGGAAGTAGTCCTTTTTGACCTTAAAGATATTTTCATTTTATTTGGAGTGCAATTTACTGCTTTCAGTCTCAGGGGGAAATACGTTTTTATGAGTACCTTTTGTAGGCCCTGATTTTCTGGCATATCATTTGGAAAATGTAATACAAAATGTTTCGAGCTAAATGAGGAGCATCTGCAGCTCTGAAATAAGGGATGGATGTGTGGGTTATAAAATTAAAACTGGTTACCAATGCAAATTGAAAATTGTTCATAACTTGATTTGAATTTTACAAAAACATTTGAATACTGTTCTGAAGTCTCTTCAAATATATTCAAATACTTTTGCCCTTTAGGGGCAAGATTATGACAGCTTTATATGGTATTTGGATAGAATGCTACTCCACAGATGACATAAATTATGTAATAAATCAAGGTAAACACAATATGGGTCCTAAATTAATGGACACTCTTCAGGAGATCTCCAGGATTATCTCTGAGGGCATACTATGAGAGAGCAAATGGGGGACAGAACAGAGAGCACAATGGAGCTTAATGATATCCCTGCCTTGGTGGGATACAGGCTGTGGGATAAGCTGCCAGGATTGGATGGTTTGAAATGAACCCCAGAATGTTAGAGACGTCTTTTTCTCAAGTCCCATGTCTGGAAATTTCAGACTCATCTGCAGTGCAATTCAAGGTTGTTTATTTTTTTCTTATCTATTGCATTCTTTCTCTGCCCTGCTGCTGTCTGCACTGCAAAGCCGTCAGGATCAAAATCCCTGCCCACCTGGTTGGATTTTGCTTCTTACACAGAATTTTACGTATCTAATATTTATAGTTAATTACCAATAACAATCTGTGATATTAAACTATGCCTATCCCCTCTAAACCAATCTAAAAATATCAGCTTCAGAGCAAAAGATGGGGGAGAAGAAAGAAAAGACAATGACACACCCCAAATCCTCCGTTTTGTTTCTTTCAAACCCCTATTTTAAAAACCCAAATCTACTTTTCACCCAGTGATTTATTAACTATCATTCTAATTTAAACTGTTGTGGCCTGGGATTCCTCATATAATGTTGGCAGTCTCTCCCACAGGCTAAGATTAATGCCACTGCAATTTCTGACTTCCTGCTGAGGTCTAAGGACCCCCTGCCAGGGTCCTGGACCACCCAGGGCACCCAGAGGAGTGTCCTGGGTTCCAACAGACCCACAGATATGAGAACTGGGAAAGTACAGCATATGCAGATATCAAGGTTTTTGAAATGTTGTTTTGTAAGGCCGCAAAGTAAGGCACACAACAGGCTAATTCTGTAACTGATGGGAAATTCTTGCTTAAGGATGTGACTGCTTAGAGCTGTAACTGCTTAGAGCTGCAACAGTATATAAAACTGAACTGAAAGGAAAATAAACTACTTCAACCCCTTTTTGCTTGGACTTCAATGACTTCAACTCCAACTTCTTTTTGCTTGTGCCTTTGATTTGTTTTTGCCTGGGCTTCTTGCTTGGACTATTTTTGCACCTCTCCTTTGAAGTCCCGTCTCTCAGTTGTGCAGCAGCATGCATTTTTTTTACATATATATTAGGGACAGTATCCTATAGAAAACCTGTGAAAAGTGTAAATCGGTTATGTGGTCAGCCAGCTATTGACCTGACATACACTAATAATGTTAATGCAGCATCATGCTGAAGGATTTCCCTTGCTTGTATAGCTTCTTAAAAAGGATATGAGATGATGCTGACACATAGGAATCAATTGTCTAGCCATTATTATACCTTGCCACCTCATCTTCCTGGAAGAATTTATTATTACTATGTAAGTTTAACACTCCAAACCTGTATGTGATCTATCTCATCTGCTCACATGTTTGAGCATTTTTTGGTTTGTGTTTAAACTCATGGGTATTTTCCTCTTTTCTTGCCACTAATATTTTATTTTGAGAAAGTTGTCCCTCTGCTAAATGTTGTGCTTTGAATTCAATATTTGTTCAGATCTCCAGCAACTCAAGACCCCCAAATTCTTATTAATTAAATAATTAGTGAAAGATTAAATGAATGGACAGAGAGCAGAAATAGAACTTGAAACAGATACAAAAAGAAGCAAGTTTAAAGGAGACTCCTGGTAGACAGAATGTGTCTATGCCTTTACAAATATTTGTGTGGTACTCTTTCTGCTTTTTTTACTCTTTAAAAAATTTGTAATTGCTGAAAAGTACCCCCTTTGTTCAGTTTCCCCAGGTACACTGAAGACAGGGGAAGACATTCTCAAAATATTAAAAAAATGCATGAGAACTACAGCTGCATTACCCAGTGCATGCCTGCTTTGAGTTCATCACTATTGAAGGGGGAAAAAATTTCCTTATCTTACTGTAATTTTATATGAAAGCTAATTGGTTTTGCCCTTTAAGTAGAAGAAGACTTCAGATGATTTCTGTCCCTGTTGAAAAAAAAATAGAGTTAATTATAAACCTGACATTGTCACTTGGCAGAAGATAAAACTAAATCTGTCATCTTGCATGACTTCTTTCCTATCACATATGAAAGTAAGCAAGAGTGTAAAAGCTGTTTGCTCAGCAGTAGTCCATTTGAGGAGAAAAAAGAAGAACTCAGCCTCAAAAATTATGTCTAACAGCAACACCAAGGAGGCATTTTCAAGCATCCCAAATGAAAGATAAGTGAGATCCCAAACTGATGTAGGCAACATATAAGTACAATTAGTATTGTTGAGTCAATACTAGCGAAGTGAACCTTCAGGCATTGATTGATCAAATGTTTGAACCATAAGAAAGGTTTCTACTGGGAACAAAAACATGGCTTATCAAAATTTCTGCTGGACAATACAAGTGTTACAGTCAGAGCTTTCCATAAATTGTATTTTCAATTTTTACTACTCTCACAAGAAGATTTCTTTTAATATTAACTTTAACTGAGCAATCCAGCTGCAGATCAAAATATATATAGCCATGTCCCCATTTCCCACAGCCCACTTTATTTTTGACTCAGATCTGTCAATGAATGTGAATGTCTTTATTTTGTAGTTAATTAATGATCTGCTCACCATGACAACACCTGTATCAAAAATTAGTTCTTCCTTTTTGCTGAATGTGCCTATTATTTCAAGATTTTAATGGAAAAATACCTCTGAGGTATAAATAGATAAAGATGTAAAATTTTTTTGTTTCTTCCATAAAAAGGTAAATTATAAAAGCCTAATTTTGAGCAATCAAACACACAAAAAAACTTTAGCCACAATTATTATCCATACCTTAACTAACCACTCATCTGGCTGTGAGACCAACAGCAAGAACAGAGTTTTCCTATGCTGCTTGTACATAGATGTTTGGGTTTATTTCAGCAGAAAATCAGATTCTCTTATTCAACACATAAGCATATGATTGGGGAATGAATTTATTTGTTTAAACAATTTTTTTTTTCTAAGCATGAACAGAATAGGTCATATCATGCAAGAGACTAATCCTTTCTCATCCAGGATATATCAGTGCCTTGCTTTTGGAATTTATGTTGCTTGAAGAGATTTTGCATATAAAAATATGAAATAAAAACTCACCAAGATTAGCCTTCCTTTATATTGCAACCTTTAAGCAATGAACTAGCCAACCAAAAAACATACTAAATAATAAAACCAAACCAAAACAGAACACTGCTACTCAACTGAGAAGTACATTCAAAGTTGTGTAAAACTATCTCGTGTCTAGATGGCTTTCAATGTCCACTTGTGACAACCTCAGCACAGTGTGTTATTGTTATTTCTTTGTCTGGGAGCCTGAGTGCATTGTTCTTAAAGACATTCAGTAAAAGCAGGGTAGGCGCTATAATTTGGGTTGGTTTTGTGGTACAAATCCTAACTCAAGTATTTAACAGGGTGCATATGTTTTTAGGAGACAAAATATATATTTTTCTCCATTTTAGACTTGTATTACTGTAGGGGTTAAAGATTTCTTCTAAAAGGGATTGTGCTTTTATGCTATTTCTCCCCCAGAACTATAGTTTAATGTGTTATTTGTGAAGCATGTAACTACACAACCTTTTCAGTACCATTAAATCAGGTGTGCTTGTAAGCTGGGAGCAGTAGCAAGCAAGAAGAAAAGGTCTTTTGTGTGCTATTAAACACTTTTGCGAGCTTAACACCTCACACCCTGTTTTAGAGTTGATATTGAAAATTGTTTCTGGGAGAAAAAATAGAGGATTTTAATATTTCCTTCCATGCCCCTCCACCACCCTACCCCAACACAGCTGCACTTCACAGTTTTGGTTGCATGGAGAGCTGTGCTGTGCATGCTGCCTGGACACCAGAAAGATTGCAACCCTATTAACACTGTTTTGTGCCCTGGATATAAAATCCTTTTGAAATATTTTATGCACCTCTTCTATTTTAATTAGCACATTTGAGATTAGCTAAGAGATCTCCAACAGCTTCAGCACATCATTTATTCCTCTTGTAGTATATTTCAGCTAACAGATGTCAGGTTTTTAAACAAGAAATCAGTGTCTGTGACATGGCCTAGGATAAAGCTGAGATTTAACTCTGATATCCTCAGACCTTGTATCATCACTCACATTTGAAGAAAGTGCATGTTGCCTTCCAATATACTGATGTACAGTTCCACCAAGCATGCACATTTGCAGAGGACACCAAGCCAAGTGGCGCAGTTGACACTCCTGAGGGACAGAATACCATCCAAGAAGTGGATCCATGGGAATCTCATGAGGTTTAACAAAGCCAAGTGCTGGTGCTGTACCTGGGTCAGGGCAGGCCCCAGTGCCAGCCCAGGCTGGGGATGAACAGATGGAGAGCAGCCCTGCCCAGAAGGACTTGGGGGTACTGGGGGTGAGAACTGGACATGAGCCAGCCATGGGCACTCCCAGCCCAGAAAGCCAAGTGTGTCCTGGGCTGCATCCAGAGCCCCGTGGGCAGCAGAAGGAGGGAGGGGATTCTGCCCCTCTGCCCTGCTCTGGTGAGACCCCACCTGCAGAGCTGCCTCCAGCCCTGGGGTCCCAGCACAAGAAGGGCATGGAGCTGTTGAAGAGAGTCCAGAAGAGGGACACCAAGGTGATCTGAGGGATGGAGCACCTCTGCTATGACAAAAGGATGAGATTATTAGGATTGTTCAGCCTGGAGAAGAAAAGGCTTGGAGGTGACCTGTGGCCTTGAATTCCTGAAGGGAGCTCACAAGAGAGAGAGAGAGAGATTTTTTACATGAGGATATAGTGACAGGACAAGGGGAAAGGCTTCAAAATGACAGATAATAAATTTGGATCATATATTAGAAGGTAGTTCTTTTCTGTGAGAGCAGTGAGGCCCTGGCACAGGTTGCCTAGAGAAGCTGTGGCTGCCCCATTGAACACTGTGGAAGTGTTCAGTGCCAGGCTGGATGGATCTNTTGGGGGTACTGGGGGTGAGAACTGGACATGAGCCAGCCATGGGCACTCCCAGCCCAGAAAGCCAAGTGTGTCCTGGGCTGCATCCAGAGCCCCGTGGGCAGCAGAAGGAGGGAGGGGATTCTGCCCCTCTGCCCTGCTCTGGTGAGACCCCACCTGCAGAGCTGCCTCCAGCCCTGGGGTCCCAGCACAAGAAGGGCATGGAGCTGTTGAAGAGAGTCCAGAAGAGGGACACCAAGGTGATCTGAGGGATGGAGCACCTCTGCTATGACAAAAGGATGAGATTATTAGGATTGTTCAGCCTGGAGAAGAAAAGGCTTGGAGGTGACCTGTGGCCTTGAATTCCTGAAGGGAGCTCACAAGAGAGAGAGAGAGAGATTTTTTACATGAGGATATAGTGACAGGACAAGGGGAAAGGCTTCAAAATGACAGATAATAAATTTGGATCATATATTAGAAGGTAGTTCTTTTCTGTGAGAGCAGTGAGGCCCTGGCACAGGTTGCCTAGAGAAGCTGTGGCTGCCCCATTGAACACTGTGGAAGTGTTCAGTGCCAGGCTGGATGGATCTCTGAGCAACCTGGTCTAGTGAAAGGTGTCCCTGCCCACAGCAGCATTGTTAGAACTGAATATTTCAGGTCCTTTCCAATCCAGGCCATTCTGCGGTCTATGCACTCATGCAAAGACGCCCAGCAGTGGGGAGGGAGCCAGTCCCAAGGCCCTCTCCTGGCACATCAATTTATATTGCCTCTTCTGACATTGGCAACGTTATTCTACCTTTAGGCTGTTAAAACAGAAAAAAGTAGTCTCTCACACTTCATAAAAAGACAGAAGTCCCTGTCAAAATGGATTTTGAGGTACTGCATAATTACTATGTACGAAGGCCTGAGTAATCTCATAGTTTAATTACTCTCCTTGTGCCATGTGATCTAGCACAATTACATAATCCATATCAGGATTTGACTCTTGGTTTAATAAAGAAGATTTTGCAAATGGAATGACATCAGAGCCAAACATTCCTTCTTGGATTAAAATGAAAGAGACAAACACAGGCTGACAGCTTTCTCTCATCCAAAATAAAACTAGAGTTCTCATAAACGTAATCTACTTTGAAGCTTATTTCTTTGCTTCATGTTGAAATACAGTATGTAGGCTATATGGCCTGAGTAATTTTATTTTGTGTTACTAAAGTGATGCTATCACAGTCAGCTAGAAGTCATTCAGCTATAGAGATGTTTCTCTTTGCCATTCTGTTTGGATTTAGTTCTTCTGACCTTTATAGGCTACATAACAGGGAGAGAAAGCTTGAGAGACATATCTTAGTGTGTCAGACAATATATACAGTAAAGACAAGCTGCAAGGAGCCATGGTTTCATAGCATAAATCTCTTTTGCCTCAGCCAGGTTGAAATGCTCAGTAATTCACAGGAACAACTTTTTATTTAGTCTTTTCCCTGGATACCACTGAGGGCTGGTAGGAGGGGGAAAATTCATTACAAAGAGCATCTTTTCTCTATTGGAGAGCAAAGATGAGAGTTAAAAGGTGCCAAGGATTGGTTATCACTTCTCCATTGCTTATCTCTTGAAAACTGATCTTAAATCTCTTTGTAAATTATTGTTTAAGGATGTAATAGAAATTTCTTTAATTTTGTAGCAGGAAGAAAACAAAATTGGTGACATGAATAAATTAAACTGCTACTGCTTGTTTTAATATCAGTAAGCTCTGAGGGTGTATTTTTTCCCTGCCAAGATGAAATGTTTCATTCTGTTCAAGTTCTGAGGTCTCCCTATAAGCCACAAATAAAATTTTGCAACATAAAAGATAATTTGCAAGACTTTGTCACAGGCCTTGAGAAATGTTTTTGTTCTCTCTGTACACTGAAAGCATTGCTTTTGTTTCTCAGATGGAAAGTAAGAAGGAAAGGCACAGAAATGTCAAATACGGGGAAAATGAAAGGAATAGAAAGTGTTGTGTCTTTTCTGTCGAGCCAAAATATTATTTATTTTATATTCACTTCCTCCCCTGCTAAGGTAAGTTTCTTGCTTTCAGGGACATCAGATGCATTTGACATTATTTAGTAAATGGAAGCATGGTTGCCAGCGCCAAAACCCTATGTTTTTCAATGCTCCCAGGCGATGAGTAACTCTAGGGTTATTTCAGTCCCTTCAGGTTCCATGGGCTCTATTGAAATAACACACAGCCGCCACAGAAATTTGCACAGTATGAAGAAGAACAGCAGCAGCAGAAAGCACGCTGCTTCAGACCATGGCTTCTGATTTCTCAGAACATTCACAACACTCATTCACAACACTGTGCACTTCCTTGAATAGAAAGTCATGTCTCAGTTCTTAAGAAGAAACAAAAGCTTAGTATGCTATTTCAGGGACATTCTGGGAGTTCCCAGAATGTTTCAGGTAATAGACACTTGAAGAAAAGCATCAAATATATGAAGTGTATTTGTAATCCCTAAGTCATCTGGGAGGACATTAGAATTGGAATGAAGTGTACACAACAGAGGTGAAATAGAAAGCAATATCCAAGACAGTCTTGCCTTGAATCTTCATCCTTCATGTAAGAAGTGTAACATCAAAATAATCATATATTTTTGTTATCAAAGGAATTTCCGTTTTATTGGAAACTGTAGAGACAATTCACTGAAAGCTTCAGTCAGGAAAGTCTTTAGAAAATTATTCTAATCTGAAGATATGAACTAGAAACATTTGTAATGTTAATATGCCTTTAGTGCTCATACTCATTCAAGTGCACTGTTAGTGCTCCAAGTAAGCTCAGGGAGAAACTTGCAGAGCACGATAGCACCCCCACTATCCATGGTGAACAGGATTAACTCGACCCCAGCAAAAATCAGCACAAAGTCATTTGTGGAAGTCTGAAGTAAAACATGAAAAAAATCTGGCAATGTTACCAGCCCTCTTCTTAGTGGCATCCAGAACATTAAGTACATATGGATGAAGAATTTCATCAGAACACAAAGAAGATGCAGTTGATATTATTGAATTCATTATTGGTTACATAAAACTGAATTGTATATTACAGCCTGGATTTTCTGTTTTCCCTTTAGATTAATGTAATAGTCATTCCATTATTAATCTAAGTCTGCAAAAGCCAGTCTTTCATATATTTTTTCATTTCTGTGGAGGGCGAATGAAAACTCTTGTGAGAAGTGAGTCTGTGTTTTACAAAAGGGGTTTTGATACTATAAGCATAACTTAAATGCAACATAACTGATTTCCTTATGTTAAAGGGGCATTATATAACTATGCAAGCATATATTTTTAAATAACTAAGAACATTTACACCATACTAAGTATACGTGGACAGTCATTGATATTTTGGATATGGAGGTCTCAAAAAATTTTTTATATATAAACAATAGGGTCCTGTTTTAGCAAAACTCAGAGTTAGATTGAAACTTACATTTTTAATTAAACTGAGACAGTTAAAAGAAATACCAATTCAAACTTGACATTAGGTATAAAAATTACTGCATTATTTGGAAGTCTAATATTATCCTCTATAGGTTTTGTGTATGTATGAATGCTCCGTTTACTTACATTCAACAAGAGAGCACTGAATGTCTCATAAATGTACCAGCTCATTTAATTTTTGTTTTAAACCACTGCTGTCCAAGAACTCTTGTACATTTATAAATTTTATTTCTGTAATCAAAGCCATAAGAAAAAAACAAGCACAAAAAACCCCCAGCTACAGGTAACTTACTGCCACTGATACCTCTGGTGTAAATTTCTTTCATGTTAAAAAAAGGATATGAGTTTTCAGTAGTCTGAACTCATCAGAGATTAACCATGGCTGTTTTCATATTCCTTGGTGTCGTGGTTTAGAAGGAAATGCCCCAAAGGAAGTAGTTAAAGAGAGGTCAGACCACGCCTCCTGATAATACAAGGGGTTAAAACTCCAGGGATTTCCGGGGGAGGTCCTCTTTTTGGCTCCCGCTGCGGAGGTAAGAGGAGCTATGCCCCCTCCAGCCTCTCAGAGGCTGGAGGGGGGAAGGGGGAGGGGAAGAGAGAAACAGAAGTTAAGACAGGAGAGTTGAAGAAGTGGAAGGGTGGAGGTTTTTTCTCTTTTTAGAAGAAAACTTTCAGATGCAAGCAGCGAGAGGGAGCTGGGCAGGTGAAGAGAGATGGGGGCAAGGCGCAGGCCCCCCC
>VWYE01017510.1:0-14676 GCA_013398995.1 Alaudala cheleensis | reverse complement strand
TGACATAATTGATTACAATCCCACACTTTGTTACCGATAATCCACTTATTCCTTTGTCCAATACTTTACTGTCCGTACAGGAAAAAAGATACAAACCATGAAATCTATGTGACAAATTTGTACTAATGAATATAAGTAATATTCATAAAAATGCACATGAACCTATAAATTGAAATCTATTTACAGGGTATACAGAATGTCAGTTTTCAAACAAACTAGTATCTGTCTGCAAATGCTTTGAAACAAATAAACAAAAAAAAATCACTAAACTTTTTGATTTGTACCAATTCACTCAGAGCTCTGTCTGTGCGTGCCAGTTCAGACAATTACAATGTACAATGTATTTGTACATTTTGGTAGAAAAATCAGTGCTATATTTATATCAGAAGGTGATTTTTCCCCCCCTCAATATAAAGTCAGAGTGTCAAAGACCTAGGTGTATGATAGGTGGGCATCACTGCTAGAAGTAGTCTTAATAGCATAGGCATGATTTTGGCCTTGGCATGTCCAAAAAAACCCTAACCCAGAAAACAGAATAGGTGGGAAATGAGAATTTATCTTAGTGTGCTACTAGGACAATTTATACTGGCAAGGTAGATCTGGCAGAGCAGGTCTGATAGCAGTGCTTCCTATTTTTGCTTCTGTCAGATATGGCCAATGATAACAATGTAAACTTGTACCCTTATCCATCTGTTCGGCTTTACATAAGACCTTCTAGCTTAGCTTTTTTTTCCCTGTTCAGTAGAAAGTGTGAGTCCTGATTTACTTGTTTACACAAGTTACACTTAAATCTTGGCTTGGGAAATCTGTTAATGAGAAATCCAAACTAAGAGAAACAGAGATTAATGTTCTGTGAAAAATAGAGCTTGTGCACCTGGATGAACTGCAGAGCCACAGGAAGTACTCTTGAATAAACAATTTCTTTTAATGTTTCCTGTAAGTTATTTGTAGCTGTTGCCATCAGAAATTTTGTACTGTTGATGAATATTCAGCTTACCACATTCTGCAGTACTTCTTGACATGACTCTTTATCATTCTGACATGAGATATTATCCTTCTGAGAAGTGAAAAGTTTAAAAGAAACTGGGTGCAGGCCATCTTGGAGATAAACCAGCCAAGAGAAATCAAAATATGACCTGATTTTGCCTCTACTTAAAGAAACCCCTCTGAAAAAGGAAAAGAAATCACTGTCCCAGGGTCTGTATTTTACCTTCCAGATTTTGCTGAGTTTTCCCGTACTGTGCAAAGGCAGCAGATAAAGCCTTGAAAAAGACTTGAATCTAAACCCTTGCATTGTGAAAATTTTACTCCACTTCTTGACTTATCTCCTGGGGCTTTAAAGAGTATGGCAACTCAGATAGTGGCATACAGAGGCAAACACATTAACTGAATCAAGCCAGGCCCAAGCTAGTAGGAATGTCTGAATGTAGAGCTGAAACTTAGAGCTTTCACTCGTCATTTGTAGACAACAAAATCTTTGCACGGAGAAAAAAAAATCCTTAAAGGTAGCACTTGTGTCAGCCAGTTTGGGCAGACAGAATTAAATAATGTCTGAAAAATTCCTTGTGCCTTGTTCTGTGCTGCTTTGCAGGGATTCTAAAATCATTTGTGTTGGATACACAGAATTTAGTTACCAAGCAATTCACTGCCTGGAGGGTAACTTTATAGATTAAACTGATAACTGTTTCAAAATAGCCATGGCAGATCAAGAGTATCCTAGGAAGGTTATTTGCCTCCTTGAGGACTGTGGCTCCATAGCCTTTATTTTATGCTGCAGATAAAAGTCCAGGTAAACTCAAAATTATTCATTACATTTATCCCTTCATTAATTTTTACATTTGGGCAAAACTCCTAAAAATTTTACTAATGAGAATAAATATTGTTCCACAAAAAAGCAGTGCTCATTCTGAACTGTGCAACACACCTAAGTATACTAAAGGCAAAAGTGATAATCAGAGGGATTACATGTTTAAATTGAGATTACATTCTTGGGTAACATGTCTTGGGAGTACCTCAGGCATTTAAAGGATTTTTCCTTATTTATTGTTTAACCATGCTCTGTACTTTAAAATAGATGCAAGAGTTTTTAAGAATAGGGCAGTAGGACTTTCAAGGCATTTGTGAAGTATTTTCATGTTACACAAAGAAGAATGTACATGTGCACCTGAGATACACAATAGACAGATGCAGCAATTTAGACAAAGGCAACAGTCTTACAGTCTTTTAAAACATGTGGTATTCCAATATTTATTAAATTGAACAGGTAACAACACCCTGACACAACAAAAATGATAGGCAGAAATGAGCTTGTAGGGATATCTGAAAAACGCTCAGAATTAATGTGTGTAAAAGACCAACCTATCAATTTTAGTAAACTTGAAAGGATTTTGAGAACATGAGCTTAGTAGGGATGTTTGGTATGTGCTGAGCCTGTGTGATTCTACACATTAAATATTATTGTCCCTAAATTCCTTCCCATTCCTCTGAGTGGTCTCCTTTNTGTTTTCTTCCAGCTGCAAGACATGCTAAACTCCTTTGAGTTCTTCATATGTGAAGCAGCAGCACATCAGTGGAATATAATGATGTGAGGCAGAGCAAAGGAAAGGGAGTAAAACTCTACAAGAAGCAGCAGGAGATTATAAATAAATCACAGGAGAGTACTCTTTCAGAAGAAGTGAAACTTGCTGATGCTCTCAAAGATAAGGTTGAACTTGAGAACAGAAAAATGTGACACTCTCCCTGGATACAGTTCTGGGGAAATCAGCATGAATTAAACAGCTCATACTGCTGGGTCCTTGCTTGACAACCTCAGTCTCATTTTCCAAAAATATGATGCCTTTGGCTTTGATAACTTGCAGGTGCCTGGATTCATGGAAAATCACACTGCTTCTGTTCAGTCCATAACTTATAATTTTTTCCCATTTTATCTTCAATTGATGCCCACTGCAGTTTAAGAAAGAAGGCTGGAGTTTAGTCATTGAAGAGGTGACCTGGGACACAAAAATGAAGGTGCAGTTCTCAGCTTCATCAAAGCTTTTCCATCCTTAATGATAGGCTTCCTAGCTGTTAAATAAACTGGTGTTTTCCTTGAATTCTTCATGACTTTTATCCCTGCTGTGACTTCCAGCCTCTTGAGGAAGGTAATGTTGGCTGGACATTTGGGTTGGTGGGATCCCAAGATGGCTATAGTATCAAGAATGCTAATTTATGGAACTCTAACTTTACTTTCCTCACTCCAAAGAGGTATCACTTTGTGGTGCTTCATCTTTCAGCTGAAGTGAGTATGGTTTTCCCTATGTTGATCCAAGTAATATGCATTTATGGGAAGCTTTAATACATAGGAAAATAGTTACAAACCATTATTCTGCAATACTGTAGCTCATTTTATTGCAAGGTCAGTTGGAGGCAGTGTGTGGAAGTTCCTCATGGTACTGTGAAAACACAAATATAAGCTAGTCTAAGTCTTTGAAATGTATCTGGCTTGTGTTACCCTTANCTTTACTTTCCTCACTCCAAAGAGTGTATCTGGTTTATGTTACCCTTAAAAACCCTCCACTAGGCTGTTTGATTTAAGAACAACAGAAATAAATCGGGTTTTCTTGGTACTAGCTGAAAAATCATCTCACTGAATGTGTTTTCTTCATAGCTGGGAATCTACTTGTAGTTTTCATTGTCCACACTACTGGTAGTGATATAATAATCACTGGAATACCTGCATTAATTATTTACATTAATACTTTTAAAATTTTACTGCAAATATATATATAAACATTCTGTTTTCAATGGAATTGAACTAAAAGTAGACAGCTAGCACCATGTGACTTGAGAGGTCTCCATGAGCTACTGGAAAGCACTTCTTGATTTATAGACAGAGTTTAGAAAGCCAAATGAATTCTGTAGAATGTTTACATAAAAGCATTACTCTCCATAACTTCCTCTAACTGGACTGTCCTTTCATTTATATCTTTTTCCATCAACTCATTCAGACTGACTCATTGCACCTAAAAATAGCTTAGATTTACTTTATCTTTTTATACTCAGAATAACACCACATAATGGATCATGCCTACATGCAGTTATCTGAGAAAACCTACTCTGTTATTTCAGTTCATTCCTTTTGGAGCATGGAAATCACTGAACCTCATATTAAGTTGGTATAAATCTAAGTAACCACGAAAATCAAGGAAGGTATGTGCAGGGATCTGATCCCCACTTAAAAATGTAACAAAGATTACTGTCTAGGCCCAGAGGAATGTCTCACCTGTAGGTATCCTTTGAGAAACAGCATGACTGCCATGCTGTTAATGGAATCATCCCAGTTCTCTCTTGGTGTTAGTTCAAATAAATCCAGGCTTCTTGAATTTTAATTCTTCTGCAATTTTTTCCATGTAGCAGGAGGTACATGTAGCTTTACACCACAGGAGCCAAAGGAGGAACTCTGTGAATAGCAAGTTCTTACCCTGTCTGGGACAAATCACAAAACAGGAACAAAGTCAAATGTGGTTCATTATTCTATGCCCTGCAATGTGGTGGATTATTTTTATAAGAGAAAAAACCCAAACAAAAACAAGAAACCAAATCAAAACAAAAAAGGGATTAGAGGAACTTCAGAGGGAAAAGTGGGACTATACCTGCACACCAGAGAGCTGGTATGAACTTAAACAGTAAGGCTTGTACATATTTGTTTACACATTTTCAGACAGCACAAAACTCAAAAAATATTATGAAGCACTTAATCCAAGGGAGAACAGCATAGATATAATTTACCTGTTATTTATCTACTTCAGAAAACAGATTTTTGCCTCAAGCTATAAATCATTAAGACCTCTAACTTTCAAACAGTGCATCACAAATTGGCTTTCCAGTTTATAAAAATCATCCTAATATGCCCCAGCACTGTTTTCTTTCAAGAAAGCCTACAGAGAGCCAGCTGTCTGAGCTGGTTGTGTTGCTATGTAAGATCTGTGCATAAGTGTCTCTCTGGGAGTTTTGTTTTGTTTCTGTCATTTAATATTCATGACAATCACCATTAAGCTGCCAGCTGAGCTGCCTTAGCATCCTGCCTCCAGACAAAGTCAAAAGTTTACTCTTAGCCCACACAGCTCCTGGAAGCCTGCACTTACACATCACTGGCTATTTTGGCTTGCATTTCTTATATTTAAACTAATAGGATAAATTAAAAAAAAAACCCAAAAACCAAAAAACAGAAGAACTGAAAGGGAAAAGATAAAGCAAGAGCCAAGAGTGTGTTCAGTACTCCTAGTTAGTGATGGCATGGTTTAGCAATTAATCTGATCATTCCAGCCAATACACCAAGGTTTTGGGAAGGCTGACAATTCAAATGTGTCCATTAATAATAAAATGTGATGGGGTAAAAGGGGAGGGGGAAATCCTTGCTTTTAAGAGGCATGGAATAAACTGTACCACCTTAAAATTATCCATAGCCCACTGCATATCTGTCAAAACAATATATAAATATTGGGAGTAGTAAATAATTTCAGTGTCACTAAGAAGAAATATATTCATGCTAAAAGCAAATCCTGTAATTACATTATTATTTGAATGTACATATTTTTGCATCAAGAATATCAGAATAATCCAATGATGCTTAACACTAGACATTTCAATTACACACAGCAGCTTGGAGAAATCCAAGGTTTGCTAAGTTTCAGTTTCCCCAATCAGGCAGAACAAAAAAATACAGTAGGATTCCATCCTGCCAGTGTGGGGCAAACTGAAAAGCTCTTGGAAAATCAAGAGAACAAAAGCGTGACAGGAGGAGAAGGGAGGAATAAGTGATAAAAAGAGAGTAAGAGGAGAGAAGGACCCCCACAATCAAGGGAGAGAGAGGTAATAGAAATTTTGATGTTGACAGCCACAGCAGAGTGAGAGATGTCCAAAGCAAGCCTCAGTGTGTGGCCGGTTCCTGCCTCATTATTTCAGACTAGTGAAGTGGGGAAAGAAGAAACACATCCTTTGGAGTGAATTGTTGGGAATTACGTATTATTTTATATTGAACATAGTGATTAGAAGAAATAATATTTTCTCCCTTTAAGTTCCTGTGATGTTTTTTGTTCAACTGCAGCTGAATGGACAGATGAAGGGAGGGAGAGAGAGGCTTACTTGTTGCCTGAAGGAGGAGGAATGTTTTTCCTTATTTTACTTTACATCCTGCAACAGAGAATTTGGGATGGATTTGTTAAAAAACAGCGGTTGAAGGAATTAAGAGCTCACTCTTCAATCGAGACTACAACATCATCTTTGCTAAGGAGGCATACATTTATTTTCTGGAGGGAGCCAGTCCCCCAGGGGTGTTAACAGCAACAATGTACTTCCTGAGTTAGCTTTCAAAAATAAAGGTTTGTGTAAAAGCTCCTATGTAAAATTTCAGAAAACAGACTTCTGAAACCTGCCACAACTTTTACCAACAAAGAATTTAGGAAATGTGGGGAATGTAAAATACAAATATCTAACATGATTAACAGCTGCCTACACATAAACTGAAATTACTAAAACATGGAGCACTAAAGAAGAACAGAGCAAGGCCCTCTTCATTTGTATCTAATGGGCATCACAATATTTGCAATATTTGCAACTAAATCACAATGCACCTGCCCTTCCTGGGTGGAACCAGCTCAGCCCTAATGGGGAGAGCCCCAGCAGTTTCCACCAGACTCTTCCCTTGCAATAACCAGCCCTGCTCAGTCTTGTTTCAGCCTCCTGCTGCCTTCTGTAAAAGCAGCTCTGCTTCCCTTAGGCTGCTTGAAGGCTCTGGCAGCAGAAAACCCATCAGGACTCAAAGCCTGTCATGAAATCCCAATGGGAAGACCCAGTTTTCTAGCACGTCTTGTCATACTGCACGTCCTTTCCTAAGCATGATTCTGTGAGCTGTGTAATAATTATAATGTTTCCTTTAAGGAGAGGAAAGAGCTCTTATTCCAAGTATGACCATTATGAGGCATATACACATTATCCTGTTTATGCAGAAAACAATTATTTTGTATTTTTAGTAAAAGTTATCCATTAAGTGCCTTAACATCAAGGCGGGGGGTGGGGAGCAGCAAAAATAAAGGAGAAGCATCTCCTACTGCACACCAAATAGCAACTCAATACATGAAAAAAAAATATTTCTCAGACTTCTTTCTGGAAGCCACTTTTTGAAAGTTATTCTCTTCTTCAAATCTAGCCATAACTATGGCTTCATGACAATGTGGCAGAGCTGTTTCATTTTCAAAAGGCCAGTGTGTTCCCATTAGACTGCTTCTGATCTGCCCATAGCCATGAGCTACACTTAATATTGTTTATTTTCTGTAATTCGTGAGATCATGTTCCACCCTCAAGTACGTTTCATGTAAGTATTGCTCTACCCACTGCTGATTCAAAACAGCTAAAGTAAGTAAGAACAGGACACCACAGTAATAGGCAACAGGCCTGGAGAGAAAGTTTATAGAAGATTGCAGTTCAGAGAGGAGCAGTTTCTGTATAAGTAGAAATCACCTACAGGCAATTTTCCTTGTTTCTAGGAGCCTATTAACTTTGATATTTATGAAACTCTTAAGCTGCTCCTTTGGAAACAATCATAGCAAATGCTCCTCCAGGTGGTTATGTAGCATTTCTTTTTTCTCTGGAAAGCTTCTAAAGAAGTATTGAAAAAAAAATTAAGTAATTTATTCTTGTAAATTGTCCTGGTTTAGGGCAAATCTGGGAGGAAACCTCCCAAATGGAGATCTCTCAGGGAAGCAAGCTGGAACTGCCCCTCCCCCCTACTGGTTCAGGAAAAAACCTCCTTAGAGATGAGTGGAAAAAACTATTTATTTAACAAAAAAGAAAGTGCTTACAAACCTAGAAATTAATAATATGAAACAATAAAACCTGGCAAAATTGAGAGAGAGTCCTTGCCGTGGGAGCCCGGCTCTCTTAGTCTGTTATCAGTCCTCTCCGGCGCTAGAAGGTGCGGGCCTGGGCCAGGTGGCCCACCGGTGTCTCTTGCTCTCGTAGCTCTTTCAGTCCAAGAGCAGGTTTAAACAGTCCCAAGAAAAAGGAAAAAAAAAAACCAGTCCAGGGAACTTCTCTGCCCTAGCTAGCTAAAACTATCTAAAAGCCAAAGAGACCTCTCCCTCGCAGCTTCGGACAAACAGAACAAGAGCAGGAATGCGTAGGAGGAACTGCTTCTCAAAACAAACTCCACGCTTCTCTTTTTCTCCCCCTTCGCTCTAGGAACCAGTCTTAAAGATACATAACACAATATCTAACACAGACAGAACAGATGATTTGGGGATAGAAGCATCATACAGTCACCCTAGGACATAAATATACCATCAAGGCAGCTAAAAGAGCACTGACAGTTTGCTTCACATTTCAGTCCACATTTTTCAGAAATTCCCTACTAGGAAACTTTATTAAATGCAATAGTAAATTTAATTTAGAAAGACTGCTGTTTTCACTGTATTTTTCTTCCCCAAGTGTTTTCTTAGATGGATGCTTTCATAACTGTACTTTTTTGTTTCTTTGATTTGTTTCTATGCAACTTGAAATCATAAACCAATTTTCAACTGGTGTACATCAACAGAAATACCGAGCTCCAACTGAGCTATGCTGAATTTCACTGTTTCAGAATCCTGTCCCCACTCTTTTCCCTAGACCACAGTAACATCCTACATTATCAACTTTCATGTTTTCTATGCTGATCAAAAACCTACATATTTTACATTATTTAGCTTAAGCATCAAAAAAGTACCTTTCTGATTATGAGCATAATTACATATCCACTTTTCTTCAGTAATTCTAGACTTAAATAGACACTTGCTTTTGGGTAAAAAAAACTTTGGAACTTCACAGCTCTGTACTTCACTGTACATCTGTGTACATTATTATCCCTTTCCCTTCATTTCTCCTTTTGAAGAATATTAAGACATTCACACTGCAGGGAGTTTTGACAAATATTGTTGCAAGATACAGATGAGATAACTACTTATGAACCTGAAGCAATTGCTAAATTTAGCTAAAAGCTATAGAAACAAACCGTATGTTTTGATGATTCTTAGTCTTGATTTTGCAGGGGAAAAACCCAAACATCCCCCCCAAAATTCAAAGTAAATGTAATTTTCCAATTTCATGCTAATTTGCATAACTAAATAGCTCCCCAGGGGTTTCACTGCCAGTCTAAGATAACAACCATACAATCTGGCTCTGGCACAGAATAACCACTTCTGATTCTTGTTTTTATACATAGTCAGGATTAGGCAAGCATCTTTCTCAATGCAAGCCTCAAAAAGCTAAAATCTAGAAGGACTGAGGGCTTTTAAATATTCAGTATAGCAAAATGCAGATTTTTCTGCCCCAGACTTTAAGAACATGGCAATGAGCACCTCCCCTGTTTAATGCTTAGTTTAGACTGTTTAACAACACTTCTGATATTCCTTAAGTTTCACTGTCTGAGATAAGGAAGACCTAAACTTATTTTCCTGCCTGTTTTCCTGAATGGCCTCAGAGAAACCCAGTAGCAAATGGAGTGGAATGGAACCAGTTTGTAGTCCTAGAGAAGAAAAAGAGTTTGAAATATAACCAAAGATACAGACAAATAGGTATTTGCCTCCCAAGCACCAGCCACAAGACAAGCGAATTAAAAAAAACATCTGAGCCGTGTGGATGCAAACACAAAAGTATGTGTATGTAGTTTCAGCAAAATTGTGTGGCCCAGTCAGAAATGTTACAAATGTAGGTAAGAAAACACCCCAAATCAGTGAAGCACTTTGTAGAATGATCCTGAATTTCCACAAAGAGAGAAAAAAGGGAGCGAGGGTTTTCTGAGTGCAGCCCTGATTGAAGAGAGAGGCTTGGGTTCCTGCCAAAAGAGCTGCTTCCTACTGTCTTTTTTCCTGCTACATTCAGGAAAACAGAACCTCAGTTTAATCCTACTTTGATTACAAAGAATGTACACAAAGATACATCTCTTTGTATAAACATTTCTGACATAAATAAACTAGAGGAGCTCAAATATTGGCCAACCACTAAAGTCAAAAGTTATGTAACTCCTTTCATATATACTGAAAAAAAATACACAGGGGAAAAAAAAATCCAGCAAAATCCTGAAATATACCAGACTTTTAGCACTCAGAATTTGTAATCTAAGTTGTTTTTTAACTTAAAGAATTAAAGATATAATAGGAATATAAGGAAACATACTATTTCACAATATACAGATGAAACGGTCTCAAAATAGTGTGGAAAATTGAGGAGTGGAAAAAATGATCTAGTCATCACATTATCTTGAAACTGAGTTCTCTATTACATTCCAACCAAACCCCAAATTCCCTAGCGAGATCACTGAACCACAAATTCCCTGCACTCACTTTCACGAGTTCTTCTGAAATCACTGCCTGAGGCACCACTCTGTTCCCCCCTGTATTCCCCATCTCTGAGAGCTCTGTGCTGTGCAGCTGTACAGAACTCTTTGATTCCACACAAGTCAGACACCTTGAGGTTCTCAACCGCCAAAGAACTTTTGAGATGTTTTCCNAAGTCAGACACCTTGAGGTTCTCAGCCTCCAAAGAACTTCTGAGGTGTTTTGCTGCATTCAGGTGTTTTTGATGCCTTGAACAAACAAGAGCTGATAATGTGCCTACAGAAAGATTTCTGCTGTCTTTCCAACCTGGTCCTGTATCCTTGATTCATGTAGGTAACCAAAATTCCCTCCTAATGCCTACTCTTCCAGAGCAGGATTTCATTTGAAGTTCTGAATGTATGTCTCTCTCAATTCTGTTTCAGAACAGAGAAAGCAGAGAGTGCAGCCTCTTCCAGAAAAGGGAAATCTAGCTCTTGTTTATATGAAGTTGCTCCCACCTTAACTGACCTGGGCCAGAAACCCCTGGCATGAAAAAAGAACATTTACCCGGTGCATTTCTTCTACCCAGCCTAAGAGAGTATTTTCTTACATATGGTAACTATTGAGAAAGCCATTACAAATTTTAACTTATTTTTTCAAATAATCTTCAGTTATTGGCAGCAGGTTTAGCACACTGGCACAGAGCACAGCTGAGAGGAATGGGGTGGGGGAAAAAAGCGCTCTTGTGATGGAAGAAAAACGCATTTCTCATCTGTTGATCCTGCTGATGCCTCTCAATCTCTTGTGCTGAGAGTTGTGTCACATCACCCCAGTCATCTGGGCAGCAGTGAGCAGCTGGCCTCCCACACCGCCCCGTTTATCTTTCCCATATGGAGGCTCGTCCCTCTGAGAGGCGGGTCCTTGTCCATGAAAGCCGAGCAAGGGAGACATCCAGCGGCTGCGCCTTTTAAGTGCATTTTTAAACAAAAACCGGAGACGAACTCAACTCCTTCTTAGCTAGCCCATGACCCTGTGTGTGTAAGAAAACATCTATGAGCCAACTACCAGACGCACAGAAACAGGGAAGAAAATATTTCAGTGGCTGAAAAACTACTTTAATCTCTTCTGTGCAATTTTCATGCAACCAACAGACTTCCTCACTGCGTTCTCAAAGTGCCACCAAAGGTTGTCACTTTTTCTCTGAGGCTTAACTTCATTATTTTATTCCTGAATTCTACATGGGAATTGGGATAGGTCTATTAACTCCATGAAACTATAATGTTCTGTGTCAACCCAGGATCTCATTCCAGTGCTTTGCCATTCAGACACGTATTTTTCACATCTACTATCTTCTATTCAAATATTTTCTTTAGCCTTAACTCTATTTGTACTACTTATTTTTATCTGCATAGTAAATAGAGCTCCCAATTAATACTGATAAAAATTCCAGAGAATCAGTTGTAAACCCTAGTATTAAGTGGTTTGCTCTTCATGTAAGATCAAGGAGAAACAAATTATTAACTTTACTAGTAGAAATTAATAGTATCTACAGTATTTGTCATTAAAAATTCAATGTANTGGAATGAGCCAAAGTTATCAGGATATGCTACTTATGAAAAAACTGACATACCCAATAATTATCAATAACAGACAGGGCTCAATGCTGGAAGCAGGATTGGTGATCTCTTTCTGTCTCTTTTTCTCTCTTTAATTAATCTCTTCCTTCCTGTCTTCCCTTTCACCCCACTGTGTTGGTCAGGGACCAACACAGCAACTTCCATGCCAAGAGTGCAATTCACTAATAAAACCTTCTGGTTGTTTGCAGACCCTCTGGCTTTCACACTTCCTTTTGCCCACGAGCATTTACAATCTTAGGCGGCTCCTTACTCTTAAGGGCGGGACAGCACAACCACACAGGTGGGGACCCACACGTGTACTGAAGTCCAAGCAACTCTTCAGTGGCTCAAACCCCTGGATGTCAGTGAGCTGTCTCACCCAAAGCAATCCAGCCCTCCAAACAGCTGTTTGTTAGGGGGCACAGGCACAGAGTGACGTGGTTTGTCTGAGCAGCTGCAGCCATTGCATTCCTGCCATTTCCTCCACAGCAAATCCATTGTGGATGCTTTTCATAGGAACACTTTGCAACACTCTGAGCTCCAGCCCATTTAGCATAAATCTACCACCCCTCAAATTAGCTTTGATCAGTGCTGAATTTGCTGCCCAGTTGTTACACTCAAATGACCTAAAGTTGTCTATCTGCTGAGTCCTGAACAGTGGCATCTGAGAGACAAAACCAGACATCTCTTCATCCCTTTTTACTCATGAAAATCTTTAAGCCTTCCCTAATTGCCATATTCTGGAGAGATAAAGTCCCTCAGATTACTGCTCTGTTGCAAAAAAAATAGTGACACTGGCTGGAGACAACACTCATTTCTTATGAACTTCTTTATTTCTATACTTACTCCTTTGGAGGAGTGCAGGAAAAAAGCATGTGAATTTTCTTCTATTAGAAGAGTTATTAATTATCAGGAGGGCACTTGGTAGAATTTTCACCTGTACATCACTACAACGGATAGGTACCAGATAGTAATGAAATTATTGTTACTTTCTAGTTATTGCAAAATATTTTTTTATTTAAAGGTTAAATCAACAACTGATTAATCAATCAATTATTTAATCACTTAGGTCTAAACATATTGAAAAACATATTCTAATATGCCAACATGAAAAAGAAATATTTTTCCTTAGTTTTCTTCTGCTTTGCAGTAAGAATTGACCAAAAAACAACTTTAAAATGGTGATTTATATTTGGCATGAGGTCACCCTGATTTTGTACAAGCATTTAAAAGCCCTGAGACAAGATTCTCTGAAAGAACTTGGGTCCTGTTCTACTGGGAAATGTATTACATATTTCTACTGGGAAATATGTATTTACACCACATATTCTTTGCACTGAGGACCTTGTTTCAACCAACCCCAAAACACTGTGATTAAGTAGCTGCTACTGTCACTTCATTCTCCATACAGAAAATGGTAGGAAAAAAGCTACAACCAAAGTTTCAGCAACACTTTACAGCTGAAATGGAGCAGTAACTCAGATCCCTTGGCCTAATTTTTGTACTTCTCAAAAAAATTTTCCTCCATTTGAGTTCAAGGAACAACAAAACGATTGCTGAGACAGCCAACTAGACCTTAAAACTAAACCTGAAACTGAATTGTGTCAGTGAAGTCCCAGTATCAGTTCAAATCAGCTTTGTTACAAAGTTCCTCTGTTAAGAACTTACCATAGAATCATAAAATGGTTTGGGATGGTCATCTAGTGCCAAACCCCTGTCACAGGCAGGGATGCCACTCACTATCCCAGGCTTCTCAGAGCATCATCCAATCTGGTCTTGAACACTTCAGGGATGGAGCATCCACAGCTTCTCTGGGCAACCTCTTCCAGTGCCTCACTAAAGAATTTCATCCTAATATCCAATCTAAGTCCTTCCTCTTTCATTATAAAATTGTTCATCCTTGCCCTATCACTATCTTCCTGAGTAAAAAGTTGCTCTCCCTGTTTTTTATAGGCTCCCTCTAAGCACTGGAGGACACAATGAGGTTTCCCTGGAGCCTTCTCCAGGCTGAACAACCACATCTCTCCCAGCCTGTCCCCACGGGAAAGGTGCTCAAGCCCTCTGAGCATCTTCGCGGTTCTCCTCTAGACTTTCTTCCGAGACGTTTTTGTTACTTTTAGGCAACCTTTCCGGAGCCAGAACAGCACCACTGCCCTTCAGGGACGGCGCTGAGGCGTGAGCAGCACAGGCAGCGCCGGGCAGCGCCTGCCTCGGAGAGAAGACTGCAAGCAGAACAGTGACCACGAGAAGGCGGCAGAACACAACCTCCTGGAACCGCTTCCCTGCCGCCCGGGACGCTCCGGGATGCAACCCACTGTGGGAATCTGGCAGCCTCTACGTAAAGGGCTTCCCGACGTCAAGTGAGGAGCAGAAAAGCACGGCACATTGCTGATCTACTGGGACATGGACGGGCGCATCCACGTAAACCACAGCCAAGATAACCTTGGGTGTGAGGGTGAGGCAGAGCTGGTGGGGCGGCTTTGCTGCTTTGTCACCCTGGGGCTTACAGAGAAGTCTTAGAGGCTCTTAACACTGCTACATGGCACAGACTAAAGTTCTCTCTCCTGGTCCTCTTCTCAAGGCAAAATCGTATCAACTTGGATGGGGAAATTGCCTACCTGAGAAGTGAACAAAATCTGGAGAAAGGCTTCTGACAGTTGACCTGTTAACAGATCATACACAGAACTAAAGGAATCAATGAGTTTTTACAATAAAATTACTACAGCAAACAGCAG
>VWYE01017509.1:0-14615 GCA_013398995.1 Alaudala cheleensis | reverse complement strand
CCCCTCCCCGCTGTCTCAAAGCACCCAGCCGTCAGTGCTTCTTAGCAACACAATGGGAAAAATTCCACCAGTAACAAGTAAGGAAAAGGAAAGAAAAAACAAGTCAGGAAAAGGAAAGGAAAAACACAACCTCAACCCCCAACAATAATTTATTGAATAGACACTNGTCCCAGATGGGAAGAGATGGAAAATTGTATCAGAAACTCTGGAGCTGTGGCAGAAGACACGGAAGGTGTCGGCAGCAAGGANTAAACAGACTACTTACTACACATGAATAAAACAAAAAGAACTACTAGTAGATAAAATTCAGTGCATGATAAAGGTACTTAAGTTACAGCTAGTGAAGAAATAGTATAAATTAGGATTCAGTGTAACTCACCACTGAATTGATGATGGAGTACACATAGAATTCCTTCACTCAGTTCCTGGGAAAGTAACTATGGAATTTGCATCCAAACTCTGAGGAGGAGTCTTACACTTTTCCAGGGTGTGTGTAGCAGGTTTCTGCCTCTGTGAAAAATTGTGTAGTTTTTATATTTTGTAAAGAAGTGTCTCTCAGTCAGGAATTCCAGCTTATCTCCCCACATTCTCTTCTCATGGCCAGTTGTTAATTGGCAGTTCTACCCCTGACACCAGAGAGAGAAACAACTCCCTAGCCAAGAATGACTTACTAGTCAGATGAGCTGGCATGGGTTATCTCATCAATTCATGGGAGGGGGAGAATGTCCAGAGCTATGGCACCAGCTGATGGACAGAGCAGATAAACTCTTCTGTGGTAGGGGAGAAGTCCTGCCACAGTTAGGTACCACACCCACATGAACAGACCAAGCAGCACTGCAATGAGTGCCTCCATACCTATAACACAAATGCTAAGATCAATTCAATTTCCAACATTTTTTGGGCAGATCTGTTGTTACCTCAACCCTCTTGCCCCACCTTGGGTGCCAATTAAGGCTGTCATGGTTTAGGAATAGTATTTTCCCATTTAGTAGTCCCTCTAAAACCATGGCACTGCTCTCTCCCTCCTCGGATGGGCGGCACAAAAGGCAGAGATCACAGGTTGAGATAAGAACAATTTAGTGGAAACAGCAATGGGATAAGAAAATGAAAAGTAACAGCAACAATATTAATAACAAAAGGTATAAGGCAAATAAACAATTTTCATTAAGAAAATTACCCAACGGTAAACAAATACCAGATTATCCCCCACATTTTCTTCCACTTGAAGGAACACCCTTGGTCTCAGAAGCAAGAGAGAGTGTCTTTCCCTCACCCCTGGTAATGATGTGTGGTGGTATCAAGTAACACGGGTCTGGCCATACCTCCTCAGCCTTTCCACCTCTTGGTTATTGTGAAAAATTAACCCTGTCCATGACCAAAACTAGGACACTCAGCATCAACAGTGTAGTAGCAGAGAGATAGCTTGGTAAGACAACACCCCACCCCTCACCCCCAAGAACTTTTTGGCTAGAATTATCCCAAAAGAAATATCGGTGCTCATAGAAAACAAGTAGAATCACAAAATCATAGAGTATTCTGAGTTGGAAGGGACCTATCAGGATCATCAAGTACAACTCCTGGTGCTGTGCAGGAGACCCCAAGAATCACACCATGTGCCTGAGAGCACTGTTCAAATGCTTCTTGAACTCAGACAGGTTCAGTGCTGTGACTACTTCCCTGGGGAGCCCATTCCAGTGCCCAGCCACCTTCTGGGTGAAGAACCTTTTCCTGATATCCAACCCACACCTCCCCTGACTCAACTTCATGCCATTTCGTCAAGCCCTGTCACTGGTCACCAGAGTGAAGAAATCAGTACCTGCCCCTCTGCTTCTCCTCATGAGGATGCTGAAGACCACAATGAGGTCTTGTCATGGTATGTTTTTATGTTAAATGGTTTCTTCTGCTGTCCCTATACCCACCCTCTCCTTCCCTATAAGTATGNGTCTTTTTTATTTTGTGGTGCCCAAAACTTCACACAATATTCAAGATGAGGCTGCACCAGCATAGAGTGGGACAATCCCTCCTCTGACTGGCTGATGATACTGTGCCTAATGCACCCTAGGGTGCATTTGGCCCTCCTGGCTGCCAGGACACTGCTGACTCCTATTCAACTTGCTGTCAACCAGGACCCCCAAGTTCCTTTCTGCAGCGCTGCACTCCATCCTCTCATTCCCCAGTCTATACACACAACCAGGGTTGCCCTGCCCCAGGTGCAGAATCTGGCACTTGCCTTGTTAAACTTCATTGCCTGTCTCTCTAATTTGTTGAGGTCTCCCTGCAAGGCCTCTCTGCTCCTCCCAATTTAGTGTCAGCTGCAAACTTACTTAGTATTCCTTCTACTCTTGTGTCCCAGTGGTTAATGAAGATGTTGAAGAGACCCTGGCTGAGTATGGAGCCCTGTGGAACCTTAGCTGCCTTGTCCTCTGGATGTTTTTCAATATCTCCCAGAATAATCTTCTCCATGATTTTACCAGGCACTGAAATGAGACTGATAGGCCTGTAGTTTCTGGGGTCCTCATTCTTGCCTGTCTTGAAAATCAGGACAGTGTTTGCCAGCTTCAAGTCAGCTCGGACCGCTACAGATTCTCAAGACTGCTCAAAAATCACTGAGAGAGGCCTGGGGATGACATCAACCAGCTCTTTGAAGATTCTTGGATGAATCCCACCAGGACCCATAGATTTGTAGGGATCCAGCTGGAGCAGCAGTAGTTCAGGGTCATCTGGGAGTTGATCATTCTCAGAGTCATGGTCTTCCAGCTCAGGGCACTGACACACCCTTGGTCGGTCATCCATGTTGAAGACAGAGGCAAAGAATGCATTAAACACCTCTGCCTTGTCCATGTCCCTGTTTGTGAGGTGACTGTCCTCATCTTGCAACAGGAAGATGTTATTTCTACACTGCCTTTTGCCATTAATGTCTTTGAAAAAACTCTTTTTATTGTCCCTCATGGTTCTTCCCAGCTTCAACTCCAATTGAGCCTTGGCCTCACAAATTTTCTCCCCATAGTGGTGAGCAGCATCTCTGTATTCTTCCCATGTCACCTGACCTTGCTTCCACTTGGCATACATCTTCCTTTTTTGCCTTATTTGCAAGAGAAGATCCCTGTTAAGACAAGTCAGCCTTCTACCTCACCTGCTTGACTTCTGACATCTGGGAATTGCCTGCTCCTGTGCTCTTAGAAGATGCTGCTTAAAAAGTGACCAGCACTGATGGACCCCAGCACCTTCAAAACCATTTTCTTAGGGGACCTTACTTACTAGTTCCCTGAGCAGCCTGCAGTCTGCTCTTCTCATGTACAGAGTTGAGGTTTTGCTGGCACTTTTCTTCCTGTCAACAGACATTTTAAACTCGATCACTTTTGATCACTGTGGCCAAGACAGCCACCAATCACCACTTTGCTCATTAGATCCACTCTGTTGACAAGCAGCAGATAAAGGAGGGCATCTTTCTGAGTCAGCTCCCTTAGGACCCGTTCCATAAAGTTGTCATCCAGGCTTTTTTTTAGGAATCTTCTGGCCCAGGTTGTATCAACTGTGTGATGCTCCCAGTTGACTTGTGACAAACTGAAGTCCCCCATAAGGACAAGGACAGTTGGCTTGCAAGTGTCCTTTAGTTCCTCAAAGGAAATTAATTAGTCGGTGTAATTGTCCTGGCTAGGATGTCTATGGTACTCCCATAGTGACATCTGCATTATTTGTTTGCCCATTGATTCTTACCCAGAGGCTTTCAACTGTGCCGCTGCCAGCTGTGAGCTCCATACATTCTAATCCTTCTATTACACACAGTGCCACCCCCTGCCTTGTCTGCTTTGCCCTATGGCTCCTAAAGAGCCTGTAGCTATCCAACATGGCACTTCAGTCACAGGACTCATTCTGTTGCATATAGGTAAAGCCTTACAAAATAAGGGCCTTGTTACCCTTGCAAAATCATGGCTCAGGCCTCCTACTTCGGCTAAGCAGAAAAAAACTATAGGAAAGTGACTCAGCTGAATTAGAGGTAGAAAAACAAGTTATATAACCATTATGGGTATGGTGGTTTGTTGGATTATGTTTGTTATGTTTTAAAACTATGTAACTGATTAAGGTTTAACTGCTTAAAAGGGCATGGTTTTTACAATAGAGGGGCTCTCCTTTTCACCTGCCTGAGGACTCTGCATTGCTCTGCTTTAACATCATTCCACCAGGTTTCACTTATGCCAGTGATGTCAAATCTCTGGGACTGGGCCACAGCTTCGAGCTCCTCTGTTCCTCACGCTGTGTGAATTAATGTAGAAACATTTCAGGTGAGGTTGATCATAGCCAACACCCCATGGAGCAGATTGAGGGATGTCAGTAGCACTCAATTCCTCAAGTTTTGGCACACTGTCCAATCACTTATCACTGGCAAGCCTGGTTTTGCCCTTTCCCCCCTTCCAAGCTAGTTTAAAGCTCTATCAATTAGCCCTGCTACCTCCTGTGCTAGAACTCTTTTTCCCTCTGAGAAAGATGCATTCCATCAGGTGTCAATAGACCAGGTGTTGAATAGATTATCCCATGGCCAAAGAACCAAAATTTTTTCTGAAGACACCATCCCCAGAGCCATACATTGACCCAATGTATTTGCCTATTCTTACCAATATTACTCCTTTTTACCAGAAGGATCGAGGAAATCACTACCTGTGCTCCCAATCCTTCAACCAGTTGTCTGAAGGCCTTGAAATCCCTTTTGATCGCCCTTGTACTTATCTTTGTTATTTCATCAGTGCCGGCTTGAACAACCAGTAACTAATTACAGATAATAACCAGAAGGCCTTTCTAGACTGGAGAGGAATAACAGTTTGCTCAGCTTTATATGCTACTCAGCATTACAGAATCAAAGAATCAGTTAGGTTGAAAAAGACATTGAGATCGTCAATTCCAACTTATGACCGAAGACCTCCATGTCAACTAGACCAGGGCACTAAGTGCCATGTCTAGTCTTTCCTCAAACACGTCCAGGGATGCCAGGGATGATGACTCTACCATCTCCCTGGGCAGCCTATTCCAGTATCAAATCACCCTTTCTTTGAAGAATTTCTTTCTAAAGTCCAGCCTAAACCTCCCCATGCACAGCTTCAGACTATGTCCTCCTGTGCTCTTGGTGGTTGCCTGACAGAAGAGACTGATCCTCACCTGGCTACAACCTCCTTTCAGGGAGTTGCAGAGAGCTATACAACCTCCCTTGAGCCTCCTCTTCTCCAGGCTAAACACCCCCAGCTCCCTCAGCTGCTCCTCATAGAACATGGGCTTCAGAACCTTCACCAGCTCTGTTACCCTTCTCAGGGCCTGCTCCAGAGAACAACTGAAGTATTTGATAATTTTCTCAGTTTGCTTCAATTTAGATTATTTGTGACTACTACCAGTTGTGTTTATTACCATATTTAACATTATCACAGAATCACAGAAGGATTTAAGATCGGAAAGGACCACTGGAGGTCATCTAGTCTGACCTCCCTGCTCAAGCAGGGTCCCCTAGAGGATGTTACTCATGATTGTTTCCAGGCATCTTTGAAAATGTCCAGGGAAGAAGAATCCACACCCTCTCTGGGCAGCCTATTGCAGTGCTCATTCCTTGTGAGAAGCTGGACTTCTACTGATTAATGGCTCAAGCATTTGACCACTAGCAGCTCAGGCGCTGTAAGAGACTGGATTATTGGTGCTAATGACTCAAACAATAGTGTCACGGGTTGCTTCGATAGCACTACGATTTAGGGTATGCAACACATTCTCCCAGGGCTCTGTGCGTCTCAGGCACTCACCAGCAGATCAGTGTAAGAATGCAAGATGGGCCTAGCTTGCTTCTCCTAGAATCGTTTATTATAAAAGCACAACATAAAATGCAGCTTAACTGGAAGACACAGCAGAGGCTAGAACCTAAGAACTTTTTTAAGAAAATCAAAGAAAAAGTCTGCCTCTCAGGGCAGGGCATCAGGTTTTTAAGGGACTGTTTGGCGGGGACATGGAGTAGTTAAGGGCAGGAATCCAGTAGGTAAAGGGGACAGGGCGGGGACCACCATACTTATAGGGAAGGAGAGGGTGGGTATAGGGGACAGCAGAAGAAACCATTTAACATAAAAACATACCACAACACAGTAGGCTGTGTGCTTTGATAGTGATGCACAGAGTGGCCTCCCAGGTGCAGAAGGGCATTCACACCTGAGGCTACAAACTGGGTTTCCAGATAAGGGAAGAGGCTGATAAGAGGCAAATCTTCGAAGTGGGATATTCCTTCTTATCACGCCAATGTCCTCCCTTACATAATGACTCAGCTGTGAGAACTCTCCTCTGAAGTACCAGAACATTCACACATAGGATGAAGGTATTCATTTTGGTTGATGGGCCATAATGGGCCATAATGGGCCATGATTGATTCAACTACACTGTCACAAGAGACAGCTGCAACATCTTAGAAGATGTCAGACTCATGAAATGCCTCGTGATCCTGTATTACATCATCCAGGGGAGGTAGAGGGGGTGTTCCCACGTAGCCTTAGTATAATATAAACCCCATGGACCTGGGGTTTTTTTGGAGACATTCCCCCACTACTTGATGGTTACAGTCTACAACCACTACTTTGACAAGACTGCAACCACCTTGAAGACTAGAAGAGGACTAAGGGGACATTGACAGAATATATGGAGTGGTGATATTTTTCTGCCTAATGTGTTTCTCTGTCACTCTCTCCCTCCCTTGTTGCAGTGCACATGGTATCTCCTGAAAAACCCCTCTAGTTCATTGCGCTTTGGTCTGTTCCTTCCCCCATGCCCCTTTCCCCTCCCCCTGGATAAATTCCTATTGGTTGTGGGCTCCTCCCGTTCACCCTCTCCTTTCCCCTCCCCTTCGCCGAAGGCTCAAAGGGGGTTCCCTGGGGGGTCTAGTCCTCTTTTTGCTTCTCCTGGATCGAATAAACAGGGACCCTGGTCCCGAGAAGAAAAAAGGGTGCCTCCTGTCTTTTACCTTTGTCCTTCTCCAGGCAAGCCCATCAGGGTTCAGGAGATAGCCTGAATAGAACCCCAAAAGGGAAACCTGGCAATCCCTCTCCTTTTCANACACTGTCACAAGAGACAGCTGCAACATCTTAGAAGATGTCAGACTCATGAAATGCCTCGTGATCCTGTATTACATCATCCAGGGGAGGTAGAGGGGGTGTTCCCACGTAGCCTTAGTATAATATAAACCCCATGGACCTGGGGTTTTTTTGGAGACATTCCCCCACTACTTGATGGTTACAGTCTACAACCACTACTTTGACAAGACTGCAACCACCTTGAAGACTAGAAGAGGACTAAGGGGACATTGACAGAATATATGGAGTGGTGATATTTTTCTGCCTAATGTGTTTCTCTGTCACTCTCTCCCTCCCTTGTTGCAGTGCACATGGTATCTCCTGAAAAACCCCTCTAGTTCATTGCGCTTTGGTCTGTTCCTTCCCCCATGCCCCTTTCCCCTCCCCCTGGATAAATTCCTATTGGTTGTGGGCTCCTCCCGTTCACCCTCTCCTTTCCCCTCCCCTTCGCCGAAGGCTCAAAGGGGGTTCCCTGGGGGGTCTAGTCCTCTTTTTGCTTCTCCTGGATCGAATAAACAGGGACCCTGGTCCCGAGAAGAAAAAAGGGTGCCTCCTGTCTTTTACCTTTGTCCTTCTCCAGGCAAGCCCATCAGGGTTCAGGAGATAGCCTGAATAGAACCCCAAAAGGGAAACCTGGCAATCCCTCTCCTTTTCATATCTCTCTACCTCACATTTACTGCTAAATAAAAAACTGTACTATTGACTTTGGCATATGGTCTCATTTGTACCTTAATTTGGGCAAAGACTGGAAAGGGATCCTGATGGTCATCTGGTAGATGCCCCCTGCTCAAAATAGGGCCAAATTTGAAGTTACATTTGGTTGGTCAGGGACTTGTCCAGTCACGAACACTTCACCATCTTACAGATTTGACACATTTGTACATCGGTTTCCTGTATTTATGCCACTGCAGCTTTGTGCAGAGTTCTAGTTAATTCCTACATTTTTCTGGAATTGTTTAATTCACCCACCTTGTCAACCATCACCCCTTCTGAAGTTCAACTTGTAAAACATTTCCATGTTTTTCTGATGAACTGAGTCTTGAATTGGAGGTGGAAGCCTCTGTGAATCCAGGACTAGGGTTTTTATGGGAACCCAGGATCAGACCCTCTCCTATCCATTGGTAAAGGCTGGAATGCTGCATGGTAACCTCCAAGAAGATTGATATCTCTTCTAAAACTGTTGGACTTGGCAAAAACCTCTGGCTCTTACCATGTATTGATACAGTGAGTACTCATTTACATCAAGTGGAAGAGCCTCAACAGGAGAGACAGAAGAAAACCAAGGCCCTGACCCGCCTCTGTGCTAGGACCTAGTGCCCTAAAAACAGGTGCAGAGGTGTCCCATCCTTTGAGAAAAGAAGGGCTCGGACCCCACTGCTGTCCACACAGTTTCCTCTGGGCTGGTACGTATGGTGTGGATACATGTGTTGGTGCAAGCCTGGAGTCCAAAGAGGGTGGTGAATTGAACTGGGATGGATGAAATGTTATGTGAGCAGAGGGGATCCCCAACCTTTCATCTTCACTCACTGGACAGGTAAGACACAAACAGGAAACTATGAGACCAGCTGCGTCCCACAAGCAGAAGCTTTATTTAGAGATTTTACAGAGAATTTTGAAAGAACAGGGATTTAACACCCTAACAGCAAAGTTAGCTGCTTTATTAGTATGGTTGAATAACAATCATAATGCATTCCTCCCTTCTCCCCTATGGTTCCTACAGTGCTGCAGTGTGGGAAAAGGTGGGAGCAGAGCTAGAGGAACAGAAACAGCAGGAATGGCCAGTCACGAACGATATGTTAATCACATGGAAAACTGTATTTACTGCTTTGAAAAATTTGCAGCCTGCCGAGAGTCTGTGAATGCCCTACCACAGATGCTTTAAATTCAGAGGCTGCTGTGAATATCAGCAATATTTATGCAGAACTAACCACTGAATTAGGGCATGAGCATTCTCAGGGACCTGGTGTGTCTTGATCCTGGCTCTGTTGATCTTGAGGAGAGATCCCTGGCCTCCTCTATCTCCGGTAACACATCCGGCTGCGGCACTTCCCTCTGAGACACAAGTGTCAGATAATTCCTTTTTCCCCCGCCACCCCGTGAACTAATTTGCTGCTGCAATCTCATGCACTCTCAACATCAATGCAAAAATTCAAGAATGAAGCCCTAAAAAGAGGAGATGCTAGACAATGATGCTCAGGGCTGGCCAGGATGCCTGAAAGCAGTGGCAGCCACTGTCCTCCTGATCCAGGAAGCCAAAAAACTCACCCTTGGGTGACACACTGTAGTGTATTTACCCCATGCCATAGCAGCTGTACTGGAACAAAAGGGAGGACATTGGCTATCTGGTAACCGGATGCTTCAGTATCAAGTACTGTTATTAGAACAGGACGATGTTACGCTGAAAATAACTTCTGTTGTTAACCCTGCCATGTTCTTGTCCTCCACCTTAACTGACAATGAGCCTGAACATAACTGTTTGCAGAAAGCTGAAGAGGTCTATTCCAGCCAACCTGACCTGAAAGACGTGCCCCTGAAAAATCCAGATTGGGAGCTGACATGGGTTAACACAGCTTGCTTTTTAGTAAAAGAGAAAACAGTTCTCTGTAAGGACCTGGGAATTGTTTTTGCAAGGACAGGGACCTATCAGGAGCCAATTTTAGATACTGACACATTGTTTAAACACTGAGAAAGCAAAGTGCAACTTATATATGATGTGGTTGTGCCCGAGGTCTCTCCCTTCCAGCTGGCCAGCAGTTAATATTGGCCGTGCAGCATCCAGGCAGGCTGGGCCAAGCCCTGCTGCCCCACTGGGCCTGCGGGGCGAGGCCTGGTCGGGCAGCGACATCTGCTGCCGGCGAGGGAGGGGAAAGCCAGGCTATTAGCATCTAGCTGACTTTAAACCGGCTGGTGCCACAGACCCGGGCCCAAGATGGATGTCCTCTGGGCCCCAGGGAGCAGCTCCAAGCTGGGCCCACCCCATGAGACCATGAGATGGGGACGGGAGAGAAGCTCAGCTATGCAAGAGATCCTGGCCACCGCTCCTGAGCACCCCCATCCCCATGGCATTGAAATCCTTGAGCGGCCTCCACCTGGCCGAGATCACATGATCATCTACAAGCCCATGTGAGATATTAACTCTTTATTTGAGAAAATGGAACTTCTAAAGCCCTAACACTTCTCTAAGAGAAAGAAGAGGCCAGACAGGAGACATGTAAAAGAGACAATATGCAACTATCAAAGTCAGTGAAGGAAAGGTGTCACCTGTGGGAGACCAGAGTATCCCTCACGGTGCCAGAAAGCGCTGAGGTGACAGGGCTGGCTGGCAGAGATGCGCTGGGGGGAGGTTATATGGTGATGTCACAGCAGGTGGGTCATGGGCATGCTANGCCCATGTGAGATATTAACTCTTTATTTGAGAAAATGGAACTTCTAAAGCCCTAACACTTCTCTAAGAGAAAGAAGAGGCCAGACAGGAGACATGTAAAAGAGACAATATGCAACTATCAAAGTCAGTGAAGGAAAGGTGTCACCTGTGGGAGACCAGAGTATCCCTCACGGTGCCAGAAAGCGCTGAGGTGACAGGGCTGGCTGGCAGAGATGCGCTGGGGGGAGGTTATATGGTGATGTCACAGCAGGTGGGTCATGGGCATGCTAGAGGCATGGCTGAGGGCGGTGTCTCACACACACACACACACACCCTCAATGCCTCTGCAAACAGGCATGGGGCAAGGCCATGACAAAGGCGCTTGTTTTGAAATTTTGTCCTTGAGGCAGAGCCAGAATTTCCCACAGCATCAGCAGCAGGGCCGTAGCCCTGAAGGGGAACATCTGGGCGNATGGAAGGGAGAACAATTATAAATTTCCCAGAATTTGCAAAGCATCGCATTGCACAAGTGAGCTCAAGCTTGGGATTCAGTTCAAATTTATTGGCTCAGCTTTTGAAATCTCCTCAAGCAATTCAGCTTCATCCAAGACAGGCTCTCACATATGGACCTGAGAGACCACCTGGATTTCCACAAAGCATGCAAGATACAAAGAGAATACAGATGCTTCCAAGTCCCAAGAAGGAAGAGACTGTATCATGGCAACAAATACCACAGTTACCACAAATTGCTCCATCCTATGGACCACAAACAATGAAGGCACAGATATCTGAAGTACCTACAGAGGAGGAATGGATGGAAGTGAAAAGTGATTTTAGAACAATGGGTACTACAACTTGTACGACAGCTGATGTACCACCTGTCGCTATGCCAGTGGATTATGATGGTCAAAATCAAAACCCAAGATGGACAAGGATTAATATGGACATGGTAAAAGAATTAATGAGAACAATACATAAAATGGGTGTGTCTTCACCATATTTTAAACAGCTTTTAAAAGGCACCTTTACTATGTATGACATGACACCATATGATCTTCGATCTATAGCTTCAGTGATTCTTACAGATACACAAATGCTTATGTGGGAAGCAAGATGGGAAAGAGCTCTTGAAGAATTGAGGATCAAATATCTAGGACGACCACATGCAGGCATCACAGTGGCAGAAATGGCAGGTGATCCACCACATGATAATCTTTCTGCACAAGCAAGACTCCTACCTCTAGAAGTACTGATAGATACCAAAGAAGCTGCATGGAAGGCAATTCTACAAATTCCTCCAGCAGGATGTCCTGAAACTGTTTATACTGAAGTAAAGCAAGAAGCTTCTGAACCTTTTTCTTCCTTTATGGATCGTCTCACACAAGCAGTGGACAGACAAGTCACTGACAAACTTGAAAGACCTCATCTGCTTCAAAGCCTTGCATTCACAAATGCTAACACAGAATGTAAACGCATCATCAGTGCCTTACCAGGGCAACCCACTTTGGCAGAGATGGTGGAAGCATGCAGCAAAGTGGGAACACCACAACACGTTGCAAACATTTTGGGAGAGCAGATGGCGAAAACATTCCAGATCCAAAATGAAAATATTAGAGAGACTCTTGCAATGTTCAAGAAGAGTTCTGCAACAAACACAGCAGCAAATCAGAAGAAGCACAGTGCTTCAAATGCGGTGGCCATGGACACTTTAAGAAAGATTGTCCCAACAATGCAAGTCTGCAAAATCGGAAATATATACAAGATGTAGAAGAGCAAAATATCTTCCAAGTAATTGTCACTCTCAGACAGATGTAGATGGAAGACCTCTACCCCTTTCGGGAAACTTGAAAAGCAGCGCTAGTCGCCATCACGCTATGACAAAAGTCATGGCGACAACTCAAAACCAGAGTCATCAAATGGATCACTCATCAGGGAACGGCAATCAGATTCCCTCAGCAGGGTCATCAGGGGTTTCCCCAGCCACCCAGAATTGTTATAGCCAGGAGCACAATGCCATCTGGCAACTTCAAAATTAGTATGCTTCATGAATGAAGATCATGCAGTGATACACACAGGTGTCACTGGAATGTCATGAAAAAGACAAGATTTTTTAATTATTGGCAAAGAAAGAAGCAGCATTTTGGGGCTTGTCATTTATCCATCAATTGTTTCAGCAGATCTCAATGAAGAGCTGACAGTTTTAGCTAAAGCTTTTCGACCACCATTGGTTATTCCAGAAAACACTCCGATAGGAAAAGCAATTGCTTTGCCACCCCATGCAACGAAACAGATCATGCCAATCCTCGAGCAACAAGAGTTTCCTTCTAATGACCATGTAGAAGTACATGCTTCTTGGATGAAACACCTAGGTCGCAATCGACCCATCATCGCATGTCAGTTGTCTTACTGTGACAAGTCAGCCATCATTGAAGGAATGATTGACACAGGGGCTGATGTAACAATAATTTCTTACATCTTCTGGCCTCATGAATCGACTTTAGCTACTCCCTTGAGTTCTCTTTCAGGCATACCATATGTCTACAGAGTGAGAACACAGTCGTCGCCTCAGGACCAAAAGGAAAATGGTGGTCATTCATCCTTTCATCGTGCGAAAGCCGATCACGGTGTGGGGAAGAGACCTTTTGTCACAATGGGACTTGAAAATTCAAATGGATTTTTAGTGGGGGTCACTGTGGCACTCACCACACTGAAATTGACTTGGAAAACTGACAGCCCAGTCTGGGTGGATCAGTGGCCCCTCGAACGGAAATCACTGAGTGCACTGAAAAATCTAGTCAAAGAACAATTAGAAATGAGACACATCAAACCAACAAACAGTCCTTGGAATTCTCCAGTGTTTGTCATCCGCAAAAAGGCTTCAGGTTCATGGGTTCTGCTTCATGATCTCAGGAAAATAAATGAGGTCATTGAAGACATGGGACCACTTCAGTTGGGACTTCCATCTCTCTCTATGATTCCGAGAGACTGGCCACTTGTGGTCATTGATCTCAAGAACTGCATCTTCAGCATTCCACTTCATCCGGATGACTCACCGTGATTTGCATTTTCCATTCCAAGCATCAACAGGGAGGAACCTTTGCAGAGATATCAATGGTTGGTTCTTCCACAAGGTCTCAGAAACTCTCCGACTATCTGTCAATGGTACATAGGGAAAACTTTGTCTCCAGCACGTGAAAAATACCCGGAGGCAAAAATCATTCATTACATGGATGATTTGCTCATTGCAGCATCAACACAAGAGCTGCAAAAAGCTCGTGACTGCGTGATTGCAGAAGTGCAAAATGCTGGAACGCAAATCAGCACTTCAAAGATACAAGAAATCTCACCATGGAAATATCTAGGGTGGAAGATCACAGAGCAAACAATAAGACCACAGAAAATACAGATCAACACAAAAGTCAGCAATCTACAGGATCTGCAACAGCTTTTATGAGAGATCAACGGGATGAGATAAATTTTTGGGAATCACAAACGATGATCTGAAATCATTGTTTGACCTCCTGAGAAGAGACAAAAACATCAAATCTCCAAGAACTCTCACACCAGAGGCGCAAAAGACTCTTGAAAGGGTTGCAGAAATGATTAAACAGAGACAAGCGCATCGCGTGGTGAGTTCATTGCCCTTCTTTGTGGCAGTGTTGGGAGAAGAAATACAGCTGTATGGCTTGATTTTTCAATGGGACTCATCTCTCAGAGACCCTCTCTTGATCATAGAGTGGATTTTTCTATCTTACAGATCTCCAAGAACAATTCTCATGAATTTTGAAATGTCAGCTCAAATTATAACCAAAGTCAGAACATGACTGATGCAATGGCAGGCACAGATTTTTCAAAAATTTATCTACCCTTGAAAAAATGATATTTTGATTGGGCATTGCAGAAATCAAAATATTTACAAATTGCATTGTTAGATTACCCTGGTATTTGCACAGTTCATTTTCCAAATCATGCGCTGTTGAAAGCAAAAATGAGTTAGGAACCATTGGATGCAATAACAGTATTTACCGATAGTTCAGGGAAAACTCACAAATCAGTTGTCACTTAGCAAAATCCAGACACAGGAAATTGGGAATCAGATATAAGAATAATGCAAGGTTCGCCAAAATTGTAGAACTAGGAGAAGTGGCCAGAGCATTTGAATTGTT
>VWYE01017507.1:0-16165 GCA_013398995.1 Alaudala cheleensis | reverse complement strand
CTTCCCTTCCCTGACACTTCCCTTCCCTGACACTTCCCTTCCCTCCCCATCTCTCAGCTCCCAGCAGACTCAGACACACAGGACAGTGAGCAAAGGCAGCTGATGATCTGCAATGAGGCACGATCTGTTCAGCAGAGAAAATAAACCAACCACATCTAAAATTTCAGCTTAAATCCTCTCTAGAACCAGGTTAGCAAATGAATTCTGGTCCACTCTTGTTTGTTCCCGTGGAGAATAAAGATCTGTATCAATGAGGAGCTAAAGGAGGGCATTTCACACAGCGTTAGAAGAAGGACTTCACTTCGTTTTGTTGTGCAGCAGTGTCTGACAAGAAAGAAAGGAAAATTTTGCTGAAATTTCAAAAATCCCCAACTAACCAAATCCCCAACTGACTAAATATCTGGGAAATGAAAGCAGATTATATTCTGAGTGTGAAACTAATCACCCTGTTTTCAACTGCACACAGATTACAGAGGTCCCAACAGGTGATTCCAACTTGTGGTGGTGACAGAAATTTTAATAAAGGGCTGAAGAGCCCTGCTTAGGGACAGAATTGATTTTTAAGACCTGGATTAAGCTCATCTATGTTTATGATCCCATTCATGTGCCAGTTGTATTTGTGTTGATGAAGGCATGGAAATGTAAAGATAAAAGAGAGGTGTGATTTGCAGGGAACACACCTTTGATTACATCAAACAGGAAACCTCTCAAGCACAGCAGCTCCTCTTTAAATACCGAGTTCCTCAATATTTCAGTGTAATGTGTTAACACAAAAGCTGCTTCTCTGTGCACAAGCTCAGATTTTCTGTCCCCTCCCTGAGCTGTCCATGTCTGAGACACACAAATTTACTGCTGGTTCAAGTGGAGAGAGTTTCCTCCTAAACAAACTTGGATATCCATGAGAATTCACCCCTGTGCCAGTGCCTCTGTGGGATTCACCTGGTGAAAAACACCTTTGCTCTTCTCTAGACTCTGTGTGTGTGTTGAGATGCATTTTTAGATGAAGTATTTAAATTAAAAAATGTAAAGAGAGCCACAATGACTGACCTTTGGTCAATAATCCCAGGAAAAAAAAGGACAATTCTGGTCAAGCAAACCAGAAAAGCCACCCACCTCTGATCCTCTCAGATCTCAGCTTCTTTCAGGATTATATTTCTGACAAGTGAAAGCAAGAGTATTTCTGCAATTTGGCAATCTTGGAATGCAACCAGCTGGGAAATCTGTGGGGCTGCTGCTGATTTCATGCACAGCCACCAAACCCTAGAGAGGATAAAAGGCAAGGAGTGTTCAGAAGAGCCTGGGATACAGACAGGATTTAGCCACCCTCAGTACAGACAGGATTTAACTCTGTGGGCTCCAGGCTCGTTGCTGACACCCTGATAAATAAATTAAAAAAACTTTAAAAAGCGTTACTATTTTTAAAAACACCATTTTTTTTTGCCAAGTGTTTAATCCATTAAACCCTGATTACCTCCTCATGGAGCTTAAAACTTAGAGTTCTGTTAAAGAGAAGGCCAGTAAAGAGAATGTTTAAAGTTAGTATTTAAATACCTGAAAAGTTCCTTACTGGGCATTCCTACTGGGAATGGTATTTGTATGCCATAATAATCAAACTGAATTATTTTAATCAAAGATTAGAAGCAGATGATGGAACACCAGCACTGGGAGCCAGATCTTGTCCTGGGTGAAGATTTTGAGGTTTAGCTCAGTGCTCTTAAACCAAGGGGGATGCATTGACAACATTTTCAGACAACACTCTGAGCTCCAATTTAATACCAATAAAGTCACTGGGATCAAAAGTGCTGAAGGAGGGGTTGAATATTTAGAGCAGACCTTGCTACTTTAAGAACTGCCCATTCTTTTAAATTCAGTGTAAAAACAGAGGGCCCAATTGTAAAATCATTTGTTTTAACCCTTGAATAACTCCAGAGAAATCAACAGAGTGACTCTGATATTTAAAAAGGGACAAGAGATGGGGATTACTGAGCTGTGCTCTGTTTGAGGTGCTCTCCTACCCTGCCACCTGTAAACAGAATAATCTGTGGTTTTTGGGAAGGAATTTGCCAAGCTTTGAATGTTTTGTGTGCAATTAAGTAGGAACAGAATAATCAATATTAAACAACACCAGTCTTGCAGATTGGGGCAGTTTAAAGCCATTTACGAGGGAAACAGGAGTCTCCCCTTGGAAGAATCTTGAGAATTTAAGCAAATTATTTCTAGTGTAAAAGCTGGTGATTAAGAAATAAAAGTAAAATAATATTGTAAAGTAAATATAAATAAATAAAGTAAAAATAAAAAAAATAAAGTAAAATAAAAAAAATAAAATGCTTTTAGGTGGCATTCCCATACTTGCATACCATGAGAGCAGCCATGGCATCCCAGGACAGCTGGCAGCAGGATTTGGGAAGACAAAACCTCTGTGCTTGGAAGTGCTGCTCTGCAGAGGATAAAGCCAAAGTCAGCACCCAAAAGGTCAGGAAGAAATTGCTCTGTTAACAAGTGTGAAATTATTGGGGTATTTTATGATTATTGGAGGCCTCCAGAGCTAGAAAATGTTAGGAAAAAAAAGTAAAATCACTGGTAAACCCATATTCCAGAGCAAGTTTTTAAATTTCTCTATAAAAAGTTGGAATGCCACTTTGCACATCAATATTTACTTGGTTCCAGAGTCAGCCCTTCATTAGAATGCAGAGAGTCCCTTAAGAAAAGCAGAGAATTTACTCTCTGTGTGGTTCAACAGCAACCAAAACAATCTTTGAAACATTCTCAGATGCAGAAAAATACAATTTAAATGCAGCTATGGAATGACTGTAATGAGCAGCAGGGCTGGAGGCTCCAAAATTGTGCTGTTCAGCCTCATTTCCTTCTCTCAGCACACACAGAGTATTTATAATTCATGCAGCAACCATTAGAGAAATAAATTTCATTTTAGAAGCCGTTTTTCATCACTGGCATTTTCACAGATAAACTAAGTGATATTAAGGAAGAAAGCTGTACTTGTGGAGGTCGGATTTTATTATCAAAGATTCATGAGAACTCTCATGAGAAAGAGATTCTGTAGAGGTCCCACCTTTGGTGATGATTTCTTCTGGAATTTTGGAGAAATGTCATTCTGATCACCCAGTTCCAGGCATTTTAAAGCAAATATCTGAAATCATGATTTCTCCAGGCTGTTAAAACCCCTTCAAGTGAAACACAACGAGAGGAAACAACAATTTGCTTGGATGCCACCGAACCATAAAGTTGATGTTGCAAGCAAACACTTTGCTGGGAGGGAAATGTGTGTGTCAGAGATCAGCTTCTCCAGGAACAATTCCCCAATTTCCTTCTTTCTGTCCTTAAGTGGAATTGCATCGATTCCATTAACCAGGGCAACCTGCAAATGGAGCAGGAGGAATTCCTTGGATTGTTAATGTCACTCTCTCTGTCCTGTGGTTATTGAAACACTGAGGATCTCACTGGCTCAGGGGCACATTCAACACCCTTTTTTTATTTTTCCACTGTGTAGGATGGTGGAAAGTTTCCCAGCTGGAAGAGGAAGGCACATCTCTCTGTGGAGAAGTGGAATTTTGTCATCGCGAAGGGCAGAAAAATGCTAAAGTTGGGTTCTCACCTGCATCCCTGCCTTGTTCTGATTGCTCTGACCCCACCAGACACATCTGTGTTCACTCCTTCTGAGGCTCCAGCTCGTGATTTATGAGCAGAAATAGAATTGTCCCAGCAGCCTTTTATTTCCAGCTGTGCCAGCCAGGGCACAATCCCTGGGGAATTCACTCAGGGATTCACTGCCTTGGCTGAGCAGGGGCTCATTTCTCATCCACTGCAAAGGGCCCAGATGTTGCTGTGGTGCAGCTGCACAAGCCCAAATTTGGAGTCAGGCTGCCCTCAGCCTCCTGGGCATTCCCTGGCACAGCCATCTGCTCCCTGCAGGCTCCCCTCAGCCTGGTGGAATTTGGAGCCTGGATTCAAGGGATGGATGGGTGGCAATTCCATCTCCTCTCCAAAACTGCTCAGGCAGGTTTGTTTTTTATTTTTCTGATGTGAAAAAGCCACAGGGGTGTCTTCCCCAAGAGCCACTCACACATCAGGGCTTCCTATCCTGCTTTTCCTTCTTCCTGGGGTTTGTGCACACACCAAAACCCACAGAGACACAAAATGAGAACAGTTTAGTCCCCACAGAACTCAACAACTCCAGAAAGGACACCCCAACACTGCCCCTCAGTTAACAAAATTCCAGTCAGGCGAGTTACTGAAGCTGAAATCACCCAGATTTTGTCTCTCCCCAGGCTGGTGGCTGCCAAAACACAATCCTGAGGAGCCTCCTCTTGTCAGAATTTATTTCACCCTCATCTGAAACAACCCCCATGAGGTTGCAAGATGAATTTCAGGGAATAAACTCCAAAGTCCAGCCAGCTGCCAGAGGGTAACTAAATAGATGGGAGTTGAGAAATCATTTAGCAAGGGGGGTTTTGGTAACACCTGAATTATGGGAGCTTGTTTGTGTTGCACTGCAGCTGCTGTATTTCAATAAGTAATCTGCTGCCTCTGAGAGCTGCAAGGAACATTCACATAAATATATTTTTATATAAAACTGGGAAATAAAACTCACATAAAAAACTTGCATAAAAACGCCCAAAGTGTTCACATTCTCTGATGTTTTGAAAGCTCTTTATTGTGTTCATCATTTTTACTGGGATCTGTGGAGCTGAAGATAAACGGAGTGTTTTTGATTTTAGAAAGCAGGAGAGGAGTGAGGTGGCTGCTCCAGTTCCTGAGCAGGATTTTGGGACTGATCTTCACACCAACCTGAATTCTGCAAGTGAGATATCTGATAAGAAAATCAGATTCCAGCAGCAGCAATGGGATTTTACCTCCAGCTCCAGAGTCACAGGAGGGTTTGCATTCAGGAAAACTCCTTTTCATGTGACCCACTAGCAAAGTTTAATGCAACTTTAACTTAGGAAGTTTCCTTTTAAATCAGCACCTGCAGAAATAAACTTCATTACGGCACTGTCGAATAAAACACTCAAAAGTGAAGAAGAAAACCCATAAAATAACTCAGATGAAAGCTCAAAAACCCCACAAGCAAAAGCTGCAGCTTCTGCCTCCCTCCTAATTCTTGGTTTCTTTTCCAGCTCCCGCCCATCTGCCTCATCCCCGCAGCCCGTCATCATCCCTCTGGCCACAGCTCCGGCTTTTAATGCCCTTGTTGACAACGCCTCGCCCATATTGATTGTTGCTTTTAATTAGCACGGAGCGCACGGGAGGACCGAAATTAGTTGGTTGGGTTTCATTACACCGCCGGCATTGTGCGAGCCAAGTGTCAATAAATTACCATTCCTTTTTATGAAACAACAACAACAACTCCTCTCTTTATTATCCAAATGACAAAAGGCTGCATCACTCGGTTGCAAAAGAGAACTTGTGAATTAATAAAGGGATGGAGCAGCGATCTCTCAGCGGGGTTGAATAGGAAAATGTTAATCACGCCACAAAGCTTCACTCTTGGCATGTTTTATTTCAGTCTTAGAGGGAGCTTTTCACATTTGACCTTCTCTGCAGCAGCAGTTTGAGAGCTGATAATGCCCTGTGACGAGCAATCCATTGGTAAATAGTTTATTAGAATCCTGTAGGAATACGCTAATTAAAAATAACACAGAATCGCTGCCTTGGACAGATCAGTTTTGGAACAAAACCCCTCTCAGCCTCTGTGTTTTGTGGATGTTTTTTGGCTGCTGAAGTGGTGCCCAAATTCAGCTTCTGGCAAACACAAAGGTCCCATCACCAGCCCTGGTGGGAACGGGAGGAGAGCTGGGAAATGCCAGCCAGGAATTCCTTCTCCAAGGGCTCCCTCCCTGCTCCCCACAAAGCCCAGGGGAGTTTTGGGGGATCCAGGCTCTGGGATTTGTCACACTGAGAGCTGGAGGGGACAGGGCAGGGGCTCTGCCTGGCAGAGGGGAGCCAGAACAGGAACCAGGGCCATGGAGAGAGAATGAGGGGGAACCACGAGCAAACCTCAAAGCAAAATCTCCTAAAACCTCCCAGCAAGTCCCTCTTTCCACATGCACTGATGTGTGTCAGCTTCTTCCATCCTTTCTGCCCTGAATGAACAATATTGGGCTTTTCCAGCTGCTGCAGAGCCAGCTCTGCTCAGTTCCAGGAGGACACTGCTGCTGAATGCTGCCAGTGAAACAATCCTGCAGATTTCTGCTTTTCTGACCACAAAAACCACCCTGGCCCCACAAAATCTGCAGCCAAAGTGATGCCATAAATATCTTCTGGGGGTCAGTGTCCAAGACTTCCCTGTTTCCCAAGATTCAGAGTCCAGTGGAGCCATTTCCTGGATAAATAAACCTCTTTGCTGGCTAAATAAATAGTATCCCATAAAATTCTCATCATTATTAGCTCTGTTTTTATTTAGAAGGTGGTTCAAGGGTCAATATGCTTTTCAAAATTAGACGTGCACGTTACTTGCTGCTGACAAACCAAAGGTCAAATAACATTCACATATTTATATTACTCTGGGAAACATCTCTATTGTGAGGATCAGTATTGAAATATCACAATTCCAAATGAGTTTACATATTCCCTTTCTTTAAAGAACTGTGTTGAATTAATTGCCTTTCATGTAAACAACTTCTTAAAAATTAATTACACACAAGGTGGAAGCGAAATGGAATTAACCAGCTCATTGAGAGAGGAATTGTTCCTGGAACTGGGCTTTGAGAAACCAAAAATGACACAATACATTAATAATGCCTATTTTAAATGAGTTTCCATTTTCTCAGTAACATATGATTAATCATCACAATTGCAAGTCATCCTGTGAGTAATGTAGAGATTTAATTTGTACAGGCTAGGTGATGAAGTCAGTGAGATGAGCCTTTCACCTTTCTTCAGAGCCTCTGCTTCAGCCACGGGGTTCAGTGGGATTAAATCATCTCATCCTCTCCTGGGGCACATCAAAAAAGCTGCAAACAAATCTGGAGAAGTCCCTGGGACCTGCTCAGGAGCAAAACTTGGGAGCTGTGCTTGGGAAGAGGTAAAACACCAGGGGAGGCTGAGACTGGCATTTTGCTGATCTAAAATGCACAAGTCCAAAATAAACACTGGTTTGGAGTAAATCAATAATTAGAAAATGAATATTGAAAGTTTTTGTTTTGTTTTGTTTTGTTTTTCAAGCCCATCACCAAGTAGAACATTCAGAAATCAATCTGTCTGGGGGGTGTGACCTTGGAGTAGAATTGCACATCCCAATCATCACCAGTGAGAAGAAGAATTATTAAAAATACACACTTCAGGTATCATAAATGCTGTTATAGACATGCAGGAATTGTCAGGCAATTTCACCAACAATTTAAATCCATGTGGAAGACATAAATTCCATCCCTAACTCTCTTTGGAAGTTCAATATTCAAAAAGCCATTCTGGAAAGATTCTCTTTCAGACACTGCAGAAATTGTGGGTTACATTTAAATGTTCTAAACAGGATTCAGATGTTTATTCTATGAATATCAATATCCAATTATGTAGAAGCTGATCCCTTGTGTGGAGCTGGAGCTGCCAAATGAACATTTATTAGTGAAAAGTGAGTTCATCTCCAGATGCATCATAACCCTGGATGGACTTTTCTCCCAGCCTGCTCTGATATGTTCAAAACCTGGTTGAATTCAGTCAGGATGATTTTATTCAGGATAAAAGGCTCTTTAGCAGGAGCAGGGATTGAGGGATCACAAAATCTCCTGAGCTGGAAGGGACCCACAAGGATTATTGAAGTCCAACTGAACCCTGTGCAGGTTAAAAAAAATGCTGAACTTCTTTCACCATTTTCAAGGATCATTGAAGTCCAACTCAACCCTGCACAGGTTGAGTTGAAGTTCTTTTACCATTTTCCTTTTCTGAGGAAAATCTTTTTGGGGTAACACCAAAGGGAAGACAGCAGAAAAAAACCCCAAAGCAGAAATATTTCAGGGCAAAATAATTTCCTGAACAACATCATAGAAATCCCTACATGACATTTTTCAAGCACTCCAACCACCTCTGGTGGGAAATGAATTTTCCAAGCTCCTCCAGGTGGATGAGCAGGAGCTGCATTTTCAGAAGAACAGGAAGTGCAGCTCACACCCAGCATGGGCAGGGAACAGGNAGAAGAGCAGGAGCTGCATTTTCACAAAAGCAGGAGGTGCATTTTCAGATGAGCAGGAGCAGCATTTTCAGAAGAGCAGGAGGTGCAGCTCACACCCAGCACGGGCAGGGAACAGAACCCAGAAACTCGGGATCCAAACTACAGAACAAGTCCCACAGTGGCTTCCTTAGAAAAGAAATATCTTCTCTCATCACAAAACTTTATTAAATTCAGTGCACAACAACAGGCGTCAGGTGCAGATTTATAAAAAGACAACTGGCTCCTTGAAGATTGAGATAAAGTCAATTATTAGGAAAAAATTAATTGTTTTTCAGGTCCAGGCATAAAATCTGATGGAAGTTCAGGCTTTACAGATTTGGAATTGGTTGAGAAAACCCCTCTAGAGCAGCCATGCTCACATCCAGAGAAGGAAAGTTAACTGCTGGAATAAACTCAGCAACATTAAAGCACCACCAGATCTGGTGTAATTAATCTTCCTTGTCATTTAATAAGGAAAACAAAGCTGTATTAAAATAAGTTTCATCAAAGTCATGAATTGAAGTGCTGTGCATTCTAAACAGCCTGTGGTTTGAGATCCTTCTGTAATAAATAACAAGGAATGTGCTTGCACTTCTGCTGTTTGGGCCAGCATAATTGCTGCAAAAATAATTACCAGTAATTTTCCTCTTGCATTAGATCAGTCGATGAAGAGGAATAACAAAAAAGCTTTTCTTCCCTTTGTAGTTCAACACACGCAAAACAAAGGCATTGAAATTCAAATGGAGCAGCAGATCGAGCCTCCCTGGGAGGATCAGCTGATCGTGCAGGGGTTTGCTTTTTTATAGCTGCAGTAATTGTTGATAGACTGGAGTCCAGTGGGACTGGGAAGGTACATAAATGTTTATTTCTAGCTCCTGTCTGCGTTTTAATTTGGTAGGGATTTCAGAACAGGCTGAGCAGACAGGAATTTTTGTTCTGGTTGGTTCCTTTCTGAGGAGTCCTGGTGGAAAACAGAGACACGGTGCTGCTGGTTGAGACCCAGCTCTTCTCAAGAGGAAAAAAACCTTTCACATTAAACTCCAGACCCACTGGCTGTCATATTCTAGTGCCATCTGCATGGAAAATTAGCAAGGGAAATAATAAATCCACAGTCCAAATACTCTGCTTGGCAGGGAGTTGGATGTTGGTGGCTGTGGAGGGAAGGAGAATACACTGAGAGTGAGGAGAATCACCTGAAATCCAAAATCTATGAACTTTCCAAGCTGGGATCTCATGAAAACCCAAAGAACTCTTTGGAATGAGCGTTCCATGGGCCCCATTGCCCTTCTGGCTCCTGCTCTGAGTCAGGAGTGCTCAGGGAGCTGCTTCCCAGAGCATCCAACTGCCCAGGGAGAGGAAACCCCTGATCTGAGGATTGTTGTAAAAATCTGTAACGTCTTGAAAGGGAAACACTTCTCCAAAAAGTTGTACACAAAGGCTTCAAACTGGCATTCAGGAATCCCAGAATTGCCTTTGAACAGCTCAGAGCCTGGATGAGGACAAATAATGATGGGAAGTGAGTCCTGAGCTGAAACTTGTGAGGAGCTTGGCTGGAGGAAAGGTTTTGCAGTGATTTCAGCAAATATCACACTCAGAGGGTTCAGGTTCCAGCTCCTCACAGCTGGGAAGGACTGAGGTGAATCCACTTCCAAGCAGTTTTCCAAGGAGCACAACCACCTGGAAGGTGGGAAAGGGAGATTATTTTTCACATTTTATTTGTGAGGGGATCAGTGGCAGGGAAAGGACTGAGAATTCTCTCCTGGAAGTTGTGCCAGTGCCAGCCTGGATCTCTCCTGACCTGCCTTTAATCATATTAATAATTCTGAGCTTACTAGGGACACACAATTTTCAGATTTGATTGGGATCCCCAGAACTTGTAGAGTCTCTCTGTTGGCACCAGATGTGGGCAAGTACCAAGGGCAGAGAAAAAGGGGGTTGGATGCTGGAATTTCCAAACAACATCACAGGCTTTTGCACAGCAAAGCAGCAACGATTTAATTGTCTCTTCAAACAACAACAACTTTTTGAGATGCTGTCATTCCTGGGAATTGCCTGAGCACCTGAATCCCTGTGTGAAGTGTTTCCCTGCTGAGGAGGGAAATATCAGCTTTAGGAAAGTTGCTGATGGTTCAAAACCTTTCCTTGTCAGATCTGCAGCCAGCAGTGGATCTGAGCCATTGTGCTCCAGGCAAAGAACAGATTTTTATAGAAATGTTCTTCCTCATCCAAAATACAGAGAGGGAGAAATGCCCCAACCAATCCTGGAAGGGATGGGGAAAGTACAAATATTGGATAATGAGGAGTCACAGGGCAAGAGGAAGCCAAAAGAATTTCTCCCATTTCTATCAAGTGGATAAAATCCACAGGGAGCAAAAGAAGGAAAACAAAAGAAATGAAAAGTGAATTCAAGGAATGGAAATTAAAACTGTGTATGTTATATCACATGTGAGCCATAGAAACCACGATGATACACCTGGAAAATGTAGAAAATCTTGGATCTCACATTAAATACAGAAGAAACTCTCAGAAACATAACTTAAACTTATTTTATTGGCCTCCAACTTGCAGTAGGGTTTACCAAGGATATGGATCATGATTATTTAGAAATGAAGGATTGAAAGAGAAAAGTTTTGCTGTGGATTTTTTTTTTCTCTCCAAGTTTTTATTAATTAATGAGGACCCAGATTTTAAGTGAGCATCGAGTTCACTTCAGGTTTCACTTTTACACTTGGGGATTAATCCTCCTATTTTTTTTTCCTTTTTTGTGTTCTCAGAGCAGTGAAAATGATCCAAGGAACAGATTTGCAAACACTGTCTGTTCTTTTCAATCCCACTGTTACCTGCAGATGTTGAGTTGGTCACTTTGCCTTGACTTACAGCTGCAATTATGGCCCTTACCAAGTTGGATTGCATTTTTTAAATGCTGCCAGCACAGAAAAACAAGCCCAGTTAGGATCCAGCTCCAAATCTGGCCTTTCTCCTTAGATTCTTTCCCTGTTTTCACTCATAATTTCAAATTTCCTCATGAGCCACTTGGCCCATAAAGGGTTGGAGGCAGGACAGGCTGGGTTGGTTGGCACCAGAGGATTGCAGAGTCCCAGCTGGCACAGAAAAAAAGGAAATTATACCTGTGCACACCTAAGATTAACAATAAACTAAATCTCCCTTAAATACCTTCAGCCTTTGAGGAGTGGCAGGTCGAAACCTCCTCTCAGCAAGCAGCTCTGTCATTACTGCAAACCACACACTGTCCCAACTGTAATCCCTCAGAATTTGGGAATTATTCAGACTGTTATCCTTTTGAAACTGTTTCATGCAGAAGTGGAGCTGACCAAGTCACACAGTGCATGGAGAATCTTCCACGTGCCTCTGTGTGTGTTTTTCTTGAAAGCTTTGCAGCCCTTGGCTAAAATTAAACCAATTTCAACAAGAATTTGGAAGGCAGAAAGGTATTCTGGGTTTGTTTTTTCCTGATTTTGTGCAGGCTGCCCACAAGAGTTTTCAAGAATCAGCTGTCACAGAGGCACAGGATAAAGGACAGGGAAAAGATGATGGAGTGGGAAACATCAGTCAAAATTTTGTGTGCAGCCAACTCCTTCACCAGCACCCAGGAGATGCAGCTCCAACACCTCTGGAGCTTCTCTGGAAGCTGCACATTTCCCCTGGGAAATCTCAGCACCCCACTCTGCCCCCAGTGCTCCTCCAGTTCTCCTCAAGCTCTTGAGAGCAAAAAGGGACACCTGAGCTCAAGGCACAGGCTGTGAATTTTGGGGTGTCACCAGAAGCCCCCCTCGGCCCACTGGTCCTTGTGGCCAGGCCTGCAGCCCCCAAACTTCATTTTGGTTTTAATCCCTTTCTCCTTGGGTTCAAAGCTTCCAAAAAGGGGCACAACCAGCACCAATCCAGAGCATCAGTGGGAAAACCAAATACAGAGACACTGCTGGTGGTCACAACCCATTTAACCCATTCCAAACACACTCATAATTCTCAATATATGGGAAAAGAACATTTCCAGTCCCTTCAAGGAACCTGAGGATCCTCACTGCTTCCCCAAGCTCTGCACAGCCAGAATTGCTGTGGACAGCAAAGACAGGAGACATTAATAACAATTACTGCTCAATTAGCTGCTGGCAAATCTGGCCACCGGGGTGTTTGCTGCTGGAGACACATCCAGGCATTTCTTCCATCCTACCGTGTATTTGAACCATTAACTTGATATTTACATTCATTTGTACCTTAATTTATTCACGTCTCTCCCTTTTTTTTCGGTGGGTAGGACAGGCAGTCATGCGGGAATTGTTTTTATTCGATGTGAAATTTTGCCTGGCTCCCAGATAGACTGTGGATAATTCAACAAGAAACTCCAAAGAAACCCTTTGTCATTAAAGGTTTAACTGCAGAAGGGTGTTTTCAAAGGAGCCTATTCATTAATACCTTCTCTTTTGTGTGAGTAACGCTGCAAAGCCCTTAATGTTTAATTTCTTTCCATCTAAGGGGTGTTACTCACTCCCGGTGACAAAAGCTTCATTTGCGCCGAGGCCCTGAGCTCGGCAAGATGTGGTCAGACTTAAGTAGAGCAAATCACCACCTTGCAAAATGAAGAGAGCTGATAGGGAATGGGCACAAAATAACAGGCAGGGTTTCAGAAGTGAATGTGCGTTCAGTTTTTAAGGCTGTGATGGGCATGGTCGGAGCGAAATCCATCAAGGAACATCACGGAACTGTTCTGTGCCTCTTCTCCCCCTGGAGGGTGTTAAGGGTTTGGTTTGACTTTTTAAAAGATACTTGTTTTCTTCGACTTAATGTTTGGAAAACTAAATCAGGGCTGGCTCCTGCCCTCGGAGCAAAAATTACCAAGATCTGTCGTGACTGAGGTCTCAGTGTGTCGTGGCTTGTGAAAATCTCTCTCTGACACACACAAAAAGCTTTTTTGTGTGAAAGATGAGTTTTGCCCTGTCTTGGATTTTTTGAGCAGGGCAATATTTTGAAGAGGAAGCTCAGGTTCCGTGTGTTTTATGGAAGTCAAATGCAGATATTCTCCCTGAGCCCGCAGATTCAGTGTTAGGTGGAGTCGCTAAAAAACTTTCCCCTGAAAAAACATCACTTTTTTGGCCAAGGGCAAACTGTGGAAGAGCTGAGGAACAGCAGCAAAGCCTTCGGCTGAGAGGATCAGAGGGGTGTGTGGAAGTTGAATATGTTTTGGTGTCTTTTAAAATGGTTCAAACAGGAGACAACAGGAAGCAAAGTCTATTTTCCCTTTCCTCGCACTGTGAGTGCAGCACAGCCCCTGGGAACTCCCTCCCAGGCTGTGTCCAAAGGAGGATTTGGAAGTAAAAAAGTCCTCCCAGTTGTACCAAAATAAACAAAGGCAGGGACAAGCAGCCAGAGGAATGAAATCTCAATTATCTGCTACCCCTAAATACTTCCTGCTAGAACAATTTGTAAGTTGACAAACTTAATTAGCTTCTTTACCAATATTTTCCAGATGTTCAGATTTTTGTTGGACTGCTTCAAGCAGATGTTTTCCATATTTAATCATACGATCTGTGGCAAATATTCAATAGTCACCAACAGACTAGTAGGCTCTGAAAATTAAGCTGATCCAAGCAGGTAATTTGCAGCCCAGTGCAATAATCTCCAGAAAATGTAATTGGGAACTGTGACAAATTCATAAACATGACTCTGGAAATAAATAACTTGGTAGTAGATCACTAAAAGAAGTCAAGACTGAAATGATGTCAGTGGCAAAAGCTCCCAGATGTTCATGTTGGCAGCTTTAAAGAAAAAAAGTCACGGGCTTTACAATCTTTGGAGGGCAATAAAATATTTCCTTTGGAGATACTCAACACTTGAGGCAATAAATAAATAAAATAAATAAATAAATAGAATAAAATCTTCTCCCCGTGGTGGCTGATGATGGGAGGAAGATCTGACAGTGAGAGAGAGGGGGAAAGAATTTCAGTGTCATTTTCTTCTTTTGATAAACACAATAGATCCAAAAGGGCAGTTTCTCGTGTTATTTTTTATCTTTAAGACAACAGAAGTAGAAGAGGTGTCAGACAACTCATGACTATTTCCAAGTAACACCAAAAACGTGTGAGCAGCTGCAGAAATAATTGCTGGCATGAGTTCCAACTCCATTCCGGTAAAAGTCTCGCTAATTAACATTTTAATCAATGACAGGTAAAGATTAATCCACCATTGGTTGTGTTGCTGACTGAAAACAGGGAGCAAAAAACCAGCCAAGGCTGTGCTGTGTCCATTCTGAAGTCACACACAAACCTCAGGTCAGCAGGGGGAGAAATCCTAAAATAAAAGGAGTAAAATCAGAAGTGTCCGTGCAGCAACAGGAATTTAAAGGGTTTTTTTTTCCTCACCCCCTGAATTTCACTGTGAGCATCTCTGAGTTCCCCTTCCTGTCTTTCCCAGCTCGAGGTTTCCAGCACAGACCCCAGACTTGTGCTGGTCCAGGTGCGTCGGGTACTGAGACACGTCAGGTGTGAGAAACCCAAATTCACTCCACAAAAACGAGCCCTGGGACCAAAATTCATAAAGAAACTTGGAAACCATCACAGACCCATCACAGCCAGAGCCATGGGAATAAAGTGATGGATGAGGGTTAAACTGCTGGGGTCATCTCCATCTCACCCTGAGCCTCCGCCTTGTTCTGAGCTGCAAAAGTTCCCTGAATCCCTCAATAAAAATTTAAATGCAATNCACCCTGAGCCTCCGCCTTGTTTTGAGCTGCCAAAGTTCCCTCAATCCTGCACAATAAAAATCAAAACGCAAACAGGACATCAGAGTTTCAAGCACGGACAAAGATTTTTTAAAAACCTTTTGAATTTTCAGTCTTTTTCTTGAATTCTTGCGAGGTTACAGCTTTACAAAGGTGATCATGGAAACATTATTTTGCAGGGTGTGGCGCTAAATGTTATCCCGGGAATTGGTGGGAGGGAAGAGAAGAAAGACACGAAAGGAAAATATTTCTTGTATTTGAAAAAGCCACATAAAATGAAATACAAGGAACTGAGATGTTGAGCGAGCTGCTGGAAAGGTCTCAATTTTCTTTTGAAAGGGCATCATCATCTCCATCAAAATCGGTGGCAGTTCACACAAAAATGTTAAAAAAAAAATTTGTATCACCTATCACAAATAAAATGTGCCACTTGCTGAAAGCATTGTCATTTTCCAAACAAAGACTGAACCCTTCCACCTCCTCTAGGTGAAAACAATTAACAAACCCGGAAGGCTAATGATATGCAAATTGCCTGCATGGAAGAGCGGCTCATTTGCAATTCTCGCTGAAAACACCTTTGTTAAAGAGATCTGCAAAACAAGGTCTTCCCCTCCCGTACGATCTTGGGAGAAACAGATCCTTTTCTTGTGCGCATTAATATTCCTCCCACTATCTCTGGAGCACAGCCACTGCAAAGCTGAGCGATTTTGTGACTTTGTTCCATTAAAAATATGATGTCCACCCTGTTGAATATAGAATTTATTAAGGAACCTTCGGACACGGTGGTCAGACCACGCTGCCAAATGAAATCACACCCCACAGCAGAGCATCAGGTTAAAGAGCTGTGCAGAAAAACTTTCGGCGAGTTACAGGGGCATGCAAGTGGCAGATAGGATCTGAAGAAAATAAAAACGTTCAAATAGAGGCAGCTACAGCTAAAAAAGCATCTTTTAATACCATCTGCACCTCTCGCTAAAATCTGCGTGGTGCTACACCCTCGGAATGGAAGCCACGAATCACCGCGGAGCAGATGAGAAATGCGTTTTGCTGTGGTAGAAACCTGCACTCAGCAGCTCTTCCCAAAGGGGTGGCTGAAACTGGAGGCTGAGTTTTGCACGGCAGCACCCTCGCTCTGTCTCACTCTATCAGCATTTCTGAGCGCCCCGAGGGTCACATTTAGTTAGGGAAGAACAGCAACAAGAACTGATAACTTTGTCCTCATCTCCTTCAATTCAAACGCTGCAGGACAAGGATCCAAGTGACCA